>LUGF01005888.1:102794-117902 GCA_001625245.1 Calycopis cecrops
GTAGCCGGTGGCCCATGTAGGGGAGGAAGGAAAACGTATCTGTGTAACCTCTATGCGGATGTCTATGTCGGTAGTCTTGAATATGGCCCCAAGTTATCCCACGCACCATTTCAATATAGAATCAGCTGCCCCCTCGGTATTTCCGGACCGGTACGACCTTGGGATCTTCAAGAAAAGAGCTTATTCTTTCCTCAAAGGTCGGCAACGCATCTGTTAGACCTCTGATGTTACGGATGTCTGTGGGCGTTGGTGTTCACTTTACATCAGGTGACCTAACTGCTCGTTTGCCTCCTATGCTATAAAAAAAAAACTGCTCGTTTGCTTTGCTATAATATATAAGGGAGCAAACGAGCAGTCGGAACCTGTTGCAGATGTGTTGCCCTCCTTTCGTGTTCCCCTACAATGGGCCACCGACTCACAAATCGCTAAAAACGTCAACATTCTCTGGTATCTTGTGAGCTTACTCAGCTTTATTTACTAGTTCGGACTTCGGTACCTACATACACGATCAAACGTAAACAATATGCGTGTGTCACATCTGCTTATCTCGGAAACTGACGTATGAACTCACAGCCACACACACATGGCTACTACACTTACAACTTGTGCGTCAAAATTGTTTCTCGGAAGAATTTGTTGGTATGTATCGTCAAGTAATTTGAGAAACAATTATAGGTACTATTTTGTAAGAGGTGTATGTGCTACACCTAGTTTTACCCGGTTAGTACTAGCTGTAGCCGCTCTGTCTTGGTTAAATCTAGAATTAGCCGATTGTTTTCGGGTAAGAGTAGATCTAGCCGGTATCTTTCCGGTTGGAACTAGATCCAGGCATAGCTTAGCGGCTAATACCAGGTCTTGTCATACCATGCCGGCCATAGATTCAACCAAACCCTGGTGCCTACTACTATTACTAAGTGTAGCCTTTACAGGTTGGATGATAACCTATATAAAGCCATATATTTCTAGCTTCTTCTAAAAAGAAACACCCTTCTTGTGTTTCTTTTTTGTTTTGCAGACTGTGGCTGTTTGAAAAAGAACTGAAAATTAGAAAAATCGAACGAATCGAACAGAAACAATCGGCTAATTCTAGATTTAACCTAGACAGAGTGGGTACACCTAGTTCTAACCGGCTAAAACTAGGTGTAGCACTTTGGTTTTAGCCGTAACGTATGCATGCATGTAGCCGTAGCCGCATTGGGCTGGGACGACCGGGGAGGTACCTCTTGCTTACACGATATCGGCGTAATGTAACGGCTGTTCTGACGCGTTTCGTGCGGTGTGTGAGTAGCTGGTGGCCTATGGAGTACGAGGTAGGAGGAGCTCATCTGTATAGCCTCAGTGCGGATGTCTATGGGCGTCGGTAGTCATGAAAATGGCTCTGACTTCATGACAAGTGACGCCCGTAGACATCTGCTTATAAGTTGTATAGATGCGTTGCCCTCCATCCTCCTCCCTCCTGCATGGGCCACCGGCTACGTGTACACCGCACGAAACGCGGCAGCACAGCTGTCACTTTACGCCGGTGTCGTTGAAGCGAGGTTCCTTTCGGTAGTGCCGGTCCAATTGAGCACCAGCGAGGCACTACCTCTTACTAATATATTATTACGTTATCTACATCACACCATACATGATATTATGGTGTGTATAGGGCACTATCGGCACCGTGTAGTATATTATG
The DNA here is from genome assembly GCA_001625245.1 of Calycopis cecrops. NCBI lineage: Eukaryota > Metazoa > Arthropoda > Insecta > Lepidoptera > Lycaenidae > Calycopis > Calycopis cecrops. The sequence continues at coordinate 104,473 of LUGF01005888.1, forward strand.
GTGTGTACGGGGTATTATGGGCCGTGTTTATACGCAGATGGCGCCACGGGGCCGCATATCGCACGAGGTGAGATCCCATCGGCCTGCTTTATCACCCGCCATCATCTATAACACCATGGGCTGTACAGAGTAGCTGTCGACAGAGAGAACGCTACATATGAAATATTATGAGCATTTTACAACTGCGATATAAAAATACTTTAACCCCCTTATTATTAAACATGGAATAACGTTATCCAAGCAATAACCTAGTAATAAACTGAAATCTGTGAATTCCATACTTTTTATGCGTTTTTTAATATGGAGTTTGACAGCTGTCAGTTTATTACTAGGTTATTACTTGGATAAAGTTATTCCATGTTTATTAATAAGGGGGCAAGAGAATTATTTTAAGTAAAAGGTTGTGCTATGCATGCATGTAGCCGAATTAAACCGACATGACCGGGAGGGTGTCCCTCGTTCTCACGATATCGGCGTAAAATGAAAGCTGTGCTATCGCGTTTCCTGAAATATTATATTCGGTATGTACGTGCGTCGCGGGTAGTCATGAAAATGGCTCCGATTCCTCGTTTGCTTCCCTATACTATAAAAAAAATATATTTTAAGAGCTAGTGTTTGCGGTGCTGACGACTAAAAGTCACTTAATCTTTGAGGTACCTATGGAGGTACACTACGGAAAACGGAAACCTTTTTCAATATGGGTCACGTAAGCAATGTAAATAAAAGTTCTGTAATATAGTCATAATAAATTTTGGGTACAGTAAATTTTCTTCATTTCTTTAATTTATATTTCCTTAAAATGCATTTTCTTTTATCGTCTCTTTTTCTCATTACATTATTTTTTTCTTAGCGTGGTTGTGGAATAAATAAATAAATAAATATCTGTGGACTTTACACACCCCGTTAGCCTAGTCCCGTGCTAAGTACCTTAAGGATTTGTGTTACGGGTTCTAGACAACGGAATATATTTAATATGTTTTATAAATTTAAGAAATTTTATATATTTAAGATTTCTATTATAGAAATATACATAATACATAGTCACATAGATAAACATCCATGACCAAGATGGGATTCGAACCCGCGACCCCTGGCGCAACATGCTCCGCTTATGCGAGCCCTGCACCACTGCGCCAGCTTGGTTGTCTCATGGAATATTGTGTTTTTTTTTTAGATAGATCTACGCTAAGGGGTGAAGGACAGTGCAGCTTCATCTGTATGAGAGGCGAGTGCCCTGAGGTAGCTCGAGCCTCTGTATTTGTGGTCGACGGGGGTGCAGACCCCCCCTTCTTTCCCAGCTAGTCTGGGAGGAGGCAAACCGGAGGAGGAGGCAAACCGGAAAGGGAATATTGTGTAGTAAAGTGTAGATCTAGGGACATCGTTCTCTCTGTGGACAGATTGCTCTGTGCAAAGGACGAGCCAACGCGAGTCGGGACGGGCGAAACATCAACCATTTTAATTATGTTCGGGACACCATTAACAATAAATCTGTAGCCGACACACACGCGCACACACTCACACACACGCGGCATGTAGAATCGATACTCGTGTATCGAGACGCGGCCCGATTTATAGCTAATAATTAAGATCCGAGCCGTAAACGCGCCTGTAACTAATTAGTTAATTATTTTGGGCTATTCGCCATTTTACTACTTCAGGATGTCCGAAAAAGGACAGTGTCACTAATTTCTTTGTTGGGTCTAGGGTTGTCAGACGGGCGGATTTCAACGGGTCTGTATTGAAAGATTGTGTCCGGAGCCCAGAGAAAAATATACTTAAAAGTCCCTTTAGGTGACATTTTGAAATCCAACATCTCTGTCAGAAATAAATAGTAATGTAAATTTTTCTCCATAAAAATCCCGTTTTTTTTTTTAATTTTATCCAGATATATTAGTATTCAAATCTGGCAGCCCTAGACTCACCTGGCTACCTTATCTTTTCTTGGCTTGTTTAGTGTAATACTACAAACATACATACAAGCTATACCCATTTCATTATTGTGATAGCAAACGTTAGCCTCTTGACAATTGAGATGTACGTATTAACAGTTCGACAGTTTGCGTCATAGCCTTGTTATTGAGTTTTATATCATACATACATGTTTTGACGGATATCGGCAATCATCAAAGTATTGTCTCGATTCGAACCATCCGTTTACAGTTCGTCGAAACGACTTTTTTAAGTAGTTTTTTTATAGTTAAGCTTTTTATCTAATATAGTATGAGTAATTGGTTATCACTGGTACAGGTGTGACTGTTCTTCACCATCATCATCGTCATCATCAACGGCCCGAAGCAAGTTTAATCACCATTTTCAGGACTACCGACGCCCATAGACATCCGCCTAGAGGTTATTCAGATACGCTGCCTTCCTTCCTTCTCCTCCCTCCATTGGCCACCGGCAACTTACACAAAGAATAAGCTCATTTCTTGAAGATCCCCAAGTAAATACGATACATGCGCTCTATTCTTTTTTTTATGATATAGGAGAACAAACGAACAGCCGGAGCCATTTTCATGACTACCGACGCCCACAAACATTCGAATAGAGGCTGTACAGATGCGCTGCCCTCCTTTCTCCTGCCACCTCCATGGGCCACCCTTTTATTCCCATTTTGTACTCCTACGGGAGCGTTATCTGACGCCACCGGTGAGAAATCTGGCTGGAATGTGCCAGCTACAACTTGTCCTCAGTGCTCTGTTATCGTGTCTGGGAATGTCGTGTCGCATCTCGTACCGACGTTCTGCGAGCGTCGCTCGGACGGCCCGATAACCCGCAGTCTCCGATGGCCCAGAGACACAGAGACACGTGGGTGTCAGTTCCGAGAACGGTGACACACATACGTCCGTCTACGACAAAGATGCGATAGCAGCCATTTATCTCGCGTACATTTAGGACATTTTGATAATGTGATGTTCTTGGGTGTTCTGCGGGTTTCTAAGTTGCAAGCAAAATGGGAACTGCTGTCGCGTTTCGTGCGGTGTAAGCAGCCGGTGGCCTGTGGAGAGGGGAGGAAGAGGGAGGGCATCGCGTTTGCGGATATTTTTTTTTATGATATAGGAGGGCAAACGAGCAGCCGGAGCCATTTTCATGACTAACGACGCCCACAAACATCCGCATAGAGGCTATACAGATGCGCTGCCCTCCTTTCTCCTCCCACCTCCATGGGCCACCGGCTACTTACACACCGCACGAAACGTGACAGTACAGCTGTCACTTTACGTCAGTCTCGTGTAAGCGAGAGGTACCTCCCCGGTCGTGCCGGCCCAATTCGACTGCATGCAAGCATGCAGTGTGGCACTACCTCTTACCAATATATATATATATAATATGCGGATGTCTATAGGCATCGGTAGTTAAGAAAATGGCGCTCACTGCTCGTTTCTCTCCCTTTTCTTTTTTTTTTGTGACGCAGGTAAAATGCATTTATGCACCTTCCAACCAGCCCTGGATGAGCCGGAAGGGTGTGTCGGACTCGGCACAGCGTACCCCTACCGACTAAAAAACCTGCGAAAGCCCTCGGCCGCTGTGGCGAGGATCCTGGATCTATCAGCAACAGGATACCCCAGCGACTGGCTGGTTCCCTTTGAAGGACCGGTCTTCATCACGAAAGGGGTCGACCCCGACGACTTGGTAGCCTCATAGGGTCAGGTGCCCATCCTCGAACCCCGTTGTTTGTCTCCCTATACTGTAAAAAATGTGAGATTTAGTTTTGTAGTTTACTCATTAAAAATCTCTAGTCCACTTCTCAAGTTGGCACTACCTCTTACTATATTTATAGTAGGTATGATGATTTAACCATTATAATATGTTCATCAGGCAAAAAATACTTTAGGGATATAATAAAAGTCGATTGTTAGTTTAAAAAATAATATTTGTATTTAAGCTTTTACTTATAAAATAAACCATACTTTTAATAACCAACAGAGACCAAATTGCGTAAAAATTTGGTACATCTTAGATTACAAAGACGCGTAGTAAATTTGTTGTCATTATCTATTATATAGACAGACGGAGTGAATAGACGTGTATATAGATATCAATAGAGAACATGGTGGCACAATGGAAACATAATCCACATCCGAAATATCACAATGGATGCGTAATGGGATTACTATGGCGCTGCATATCTGCTTTCTATAAAACTAACTTAAAAATAGACTTTAAAGTTTTATATTTGAACGTTTAAAATTTAACTTTAAAGAGGTTTATTAAAGTTTATTTTAGGTTTTAGAGTAAAGGGCGTAGGGAGATATAGAAATCATAAGCGACAAAAAAATATCACCGCTCGAAGAGATGTCATATTAAGAAACATGTCAATCATATTTTTATGACGGGCCTAAAAGGGACCCGTTGTTCACTTGCGCAGTTGTTTTTTTTTCTCTTTTTTGTGAATTTCACGCTCAGTTTGCAGTCCCAAATGTTTTCGAGGGCTGTTTGGGAAATCGGTATCGGTATTGTAATGGTAAGGTCCTTGAGGTAATGCGAGTAAACTTCCCGTTGGTAAATTGGGTATGTTTGCTAATTTTCCTTGTAATTCCACGGTACTTATCTCAAGTGGTGTTTTTATTCATAATATGTGTATTTTATAAGGTTGTGGTTATGTTGATATTGTACCAAAATGGAATAAACCTTTTCATTGTTAGCGAAATCTACTAAAAAGGAGCATAATATTCTGAATGCTACTTTTATTTGCTAGATATGATGCGTCAAACATACATCTGACAAAGAAGCAAAGTAAACGATTATAAGATCGAAGAAATTAGCAGTGGATTGGTAATCTTAGTGTTTAATAAAAGATTATAAATGAAGACCATGGGTACGGTATTTTTAGTGCGAAGTAAATAGGTATTGACTAATATAAATTCATAAAGTAAGAGATTAACTAAAAACATGTTTTATAAGTTATCTACTTAATATAAATCTTCCCAAGAAAACTGCGTAAAGTTCTCAAGTACAAAAAGATTTAATAGGATCTGAGCTCAAAGAAATAAATTCAAGCTACAGGTTAATTCTATTTTATACCGAAAACTTCGTTTTACTAGGTACTATATTCTATTCATATCAAAGAAATTGTATTGTTAGGTAAGTAAAAATAGGATTTTATTTTCAATTGAATTAAATCTCATTAATGAATTTAATTTTTAATTGAATTCAATCTTATTATTGCTTTGTTGTCACGTATTGCTACGGTTGTTTCGGACTCAGTGTCGTGCCGTGCTTTTCTTTACTTACAGTAAAGAAAAGTTTTATATAGCTTCCTCGGACTGCTATTCGGATGACTATTATTGTGTGGAAAGAGGGATCAACCTCCCCACTCTCCCGCAGATGGGAGAGATGCCTCCCGATGCCCAGAGTTCTCACACGTAAAAGTATTTATTCGGTTGAAATATTAGCACAATACTTTACTCGCTTTTGTTATATTTCATAAATACACATAAAATCAATCTGAAAAATCATTTCAAAGGAATTGAACCATAAAAAACATGTTAATAGCTTTTTAGGGATTTATTGAAATAAAATATTTTATCTACACTAATGTTGTAACATTCTACTTATATGTTTTCAATACTTGACTTATAATAACTACTATTATAGCTCAGACAACAATAAACTCAATTTAAGCAATTTGACATGATGTTATAATATCCAAATCGATATCGTAAAATCTCATTTTAACACTGTGTGAGAGCGAGAGAGAGAGAGTGAGTGGTGAGACAGCCTTATGTCAAAATCCTTAACAGCGCGCGCTCGCTCCTGATTGGCCCTGCGCGCGCTGCAGCTGCGCTCTCATTGGTTAGATTTTAATGTCGTCGAGTTCGCTGCGACGTAGGCATGAATTTAATGTTTCGCAATATTTTATTAATTGATTAATTGCATTAGTGAAGATAAAGTAGTGTATGCAACTGCATATAACACGGGTATGTAGAGGGTAAGTGGTTCAAAATAGTAACACTCGTGTTACTATTTTGAAACTCGCATTCGCTCGTTTCAAAAAATCACACTCGTGTTTTAATACCCTTCATTATATGACAGTTGCATAAACAACTATTATTTAATTAACTAAAATATACATTTGGATTTATTAGCCAGTAAGGCACTTAAAAAAAACCACTTACTCGCTAAAAACGTGACCCCAATGTGCGTTTACGATACAGCGTGAAACATTCATGACTCGTAACGCATTGTCTTGCAATTACCGGGGGTTTCACTAAATTTGGCACTGCGCAACCGCCAGACCTCGGACCTCTCATAGGACCTTCACCACGAACAAATCTTTCCTCCTTCACAATTAAACAGGGGTCATCGGACACTGGGCGTGTAATTAACATAGACGGTCGGAATTGCATCGCAAAGTGCCGCTAACTCGCTGTGTTTTTTGTTCTTGGCTGTGTAATGGCCGGCACAAATGGTTCGTTGTGGTGGTGAAATCCGATCGCACGCGACATCACCGCTGCTGGAGTGGACTGGGGCTGCATGGAATGTAATTATAATTTTTAGAGTTTCTTCCATAGGAACTATAATTATGACATGCGGTAGGATAATAATATGATAAGGAAAAACGTGTGTTTAATAACATAAATTTTACGCTTTACCGGGTTTATATTTTTTACGTTTGAGTAGCATCTTTCACTTCAGAATCATCTCTTCGTTTTTTTCATATAAACTACAGTCATATGTCAGTCACAGATGAAGCAAATTTTCTTTTGGTAATAAATATGCACCACGACGGAGTGATTGGTATTATTTATTAATTCTTCCTAAATAAGGTATTATTCTAAAATTTCGCTTTTGCGTACTACTCGGACTCACTGGCACAGAAAATGAACAGTTTAATGAATAGAGAAAAGTGAATTAGAAAATGAATTAGTTAATGAACCGCAAGAAAAGTGACAGCCGTCAAGTCACGCTTCTTGCGGTTAGTAACCTTCATATTTCTCATTGTATGGAAGAAGAAAAGTTATGAATCTACATAACTATTACGCGGATGTCTATGGTCATCAGTAGCCATCAGAAGACACCGGTACTCGCTTGTCTCCTCATACTATCAAAACATTATCATTTATAGTATCAGGACATCTACCTCATTCCATCATCAACTACAACATAGTTGATGTAAAACGACGGGATTGTAGAAAACTTAACTAACTCCGTAACAGTAGTTTTATTATAATATACAACATTCATAAGTTTAACAAATTACTACAACAACACATCTTCACATCATTTGCCTAATTGTAGAAGGTAAAGAGAACTGTGATCCTCATATCACGATCCCTACATATTTCCCAACAAAGTACAACGATTGTACAAAAGAAAAATCCGATGTATGTTGATCCATTTACGCCCGGTGCCCTCTCGCCACAAAGGGCGCGTTGTGTCTCACAAGGCGGCTCTGTGCTGCTAATCACTTTCACGTGCCACTGTCCTGCGCCTGCACTTCCTCACTGCAGATCGCATCGCCCGTGTCAAGTAACTGCTTGTTCGCATGTGATACCATGCACGTTTGATTTATATCTTGAGAATACGCGAGTCTTGTGATATACATACTGTTGAGTAGACTGGGGTACATCGCATGATATTCCATTCGGGGAACTAAATAATTATAATTATCATACGGAAATTTTTAATTACTTGCCCACAGGACGCCTGTCATCTCAGTCCTCCCGATGCTGTAAAGCTGAAACGTCGCGCATGTTAAATAATTAAATAAGCCGTGATAAGATCCGTTTAAGGTGTTTTTATTGCAATTTAATTGTATGTACTTAACAGAGAGAGCGAAAGATTTATCAGCCAGATGCAAAATCTTTTTATGACATCACAACAAGATAAATACTTATCATTTATAAATAGAGTTATATATAAAAATGAAAATATTTCTTTTAAAAGCTTTCATCGTGCTAATATTATTACCATTCTGCTTTCACGTACATCGTAAGTAATTTAAATCGAAAGAAATCGAAAATATTATAAATGTAGATAAGTTTTATAAGCATAGCTGTGACCCGTGGTTTCGGCCGCGTTTAATTTGAAAGTTATTATTTCATATGAAATTCAGCCCCTTAGAGATTGTATTTCTAAAAATCCTTTTTTAGTTCTCACTTACATCATGAAAAAAAACCCGTGTACCAAATATCAAGTTTCAAGGCACAGTAATTTCGGCTGTACGTTGATGTAAGTCAGGTTTGCCTTGTATATAAATAGATTTCAATTACAGATTTAGTTTCGAATAACAATTGTTTGGAACATATATTCCATACCTATAATGAGATAAGTAACAAAGCAACAGTTAGCATAGTCAACAATTATGGTGAACTGTTGAACATTCCGCGGTGATAGCGCAGGCCGGCACTAAACACAGGGTAATGGGGGTAATAGTGACGTGTTGGCCAATAATAATTTCGTGTCATGTACCAGCCCGGCTACCCGTTCCCATGGCATTCCGAGAGGACCTGGGACTCTCATTATTGACATAGAGTAATGGGGAAGAGGGGACAAATGGAACATTTACCTCGATTTTTTTTTTGATAATAAAATACTAATGATATACATGTAACTAGATTTTTTTAAGTATAAGAGGGTATACGAGCAGTGGGATTGACTAACGTTGTCCTTTGATATCCGCACAGGGGTTATACAGATGTGTTGTTCTTCTATCTTCTCCCCCTCCATGGCCACCGGCTTTTTACATTCCGCACGAAACGCGACAGTTTAGCTGTCCCTTTAAGCCAGTATCGTATAAGAGAGGTACCTTCCCGGTCCTGCTGGCCCAATTCGACTGCATACAAGCATACAGTATCGCACTATGTCTTTTTATATTATTTTATCTATTTTCGAATAAAAAATACTTATGTTTACGTATTTAAATGGACTTATTGTATAGATCTTCGTTTATTGTAATTGTCATAAATTACACAAGCTATGTCCCGCAGTTTTATCTGCGTAAAATAGATACCAAGGGGAACTATTATTCTTTACGGGATAAAAAGTTATTTTTACATTATACCAGATTGTAATGTCTGTGCAAAATTTTATCAGAATCTATTCAGTAAACTCTTTTCTAAAACTATTATCATAAAATTATTTTGAATTTATCCTCCATGTTTTAGATATTTTTTTATCTATGGCCTAATCTTTAAACAACGTAAAAATTAGAGAAAGTTTTATCACTTGAAAATATAAATAATACCTATGACAGTAATTTCACTACTAAACATTTAAAATTTATTTTATAGGTTTTTTTATTTATATCACGTTATATTTTAAGTTAATGAGGAGTTTTAATAAATTCATGTAACAACAATACAAAGTTTAACATATTTTTGTTATAGGTATCTTTAAAATGTAAAAAGTAAGTTTTTACTTATTTTAATTTACCTTCTTGGTTTATAGAAAGATGACATCAAGAAGGTAGTTACTACTTAATAAGTAGAAAAAGACTATATTCAGATGAAAATAAATTAACATGTAGCATATAATGGGTAGGTAGGCTATAACAAAACAAAACATACACTGCTCAAAAACAAAAGTGATTATGAAATAAAAGATGCACAAAAACATAAGTTAATTAGAAATATAATTTCTTAAGAACTGCAAAAACAGTTTATACCTACTGTCGCATCTGTCCATTGGAATAATCATCAAAAACGTGCGCGCCGCGAACGTAAATGCGAGTAGACAAAGAGAGCACGCAAAGCGAGCAAAGAGAGCAAAGTGCGGATAAAAAGTAGCTGTCAGTGCGGTCACGAGTGCGCTATGAGCACTTACCCGCCCGTGCCGCGCCGAGGTATTAGTTTAATGACAGACATACAATGTGTATTCTGATCAAGTTTTATGTGTTTATGTAGTTTTTAATCGAGAGTGAGCTGAAAAGGGCATGTTATAAGTGCGGGTTTGCGTCACACAATGTCTACTACTTTTTTTTTATTTTTTTTATGATATATGAGGGCAAACGAGCAGCCGGAGCCATTTTCAGGACTACCGACGCCTACAAACATCCACGTAGAGGCTATACAGATGCGCTGCCCTCCTTTCTACTCCCACCTCCATGGGCCATTTTTGTTTCTCTTTTACCCGAATTGCGTCGACACGACCGGGTAACTCAGTCTTACATAATACAGGCGTGAAGTGGTTGCTTTATTACTTGAAAAACGGTAATACTGATACTGTATTTGTTAGCATCGACATGCGATTGGTATTTCCTGCTTACTACTTTCCACGAACATAATTCTCAAGAGTACGTTGCGCTGTAAATCGTTATGCTATCGTTACGCTCTGCCGGTTACTGTATCGCACGTTTATCTCCATATTTTTTTATACCCACGACCTACAAATTTTCAAAACCTAAAATTGTGATTGTTAATCATTTTCGCGCACAAGCAAATCGATAAATAGCAATACGGTGTACATCGCTTATGGGTATTAAATGGCTTATCTCTGCCTCACGTCTTCTAAGCATGGTTTTGCGTTTATAGATTGAGAGGGAGAAAAGAGAAGAGAGAGAGATAGACAGAAAATAAGGTTAATAGAGGACGCACTATGGCTCTTGATGAACTGTCATTGAAGACAATCAAAATATAGGACGGTATAGGTTTCTTTTGTATCTTTTAGTAATTGGAAATTTTTATGATTTTCCATCCAATTATTTACTATGCACGTGTTGTTCGTGAAACAACACGATGCAGGACCAATTGAATGAATGAATGAATAAATGAATGAATGAATGAATTAATGAATGTATTTTATTTAGTTTCTCCACAAAGGTACATATTTAAAGATACATGCTTATTTGTTTAAGTAATTGAGTTGCATTGCAGCATTGCGACATGTCTCGGCCGGTCGGCGTCTGTGTGGTCGTCAGGGTCCTGACCTGCGAGATGTAATCAATTACCTCTGGGTAATCGCCTTCGGAATGTCCACGCTCAATTTCCTCCTGACAATTAATATTGCAATATTTGCAAAATTTGCAAGATTTTCAATATTACATGACCTATCATCTAAAAGTTATATTGTGATGATTAATATCATCGTGTTTCAGGGTTATATTGACCTTAGTGCAGGCATTTTCTTTAAACAAAGTTCAAGTGCTGCTTGTGAGTAACCGGTGGCCCATTGTAGAGGAAAAGTGTCAACAAAGCATAATATTCATGATGGCCATGGACGTTGGCAGAAGGTGTTGCTCGTTTGCCCCCTTAAATAATTTAAGAAAAATGAAAATTATTCGAAATGCTCCGAGACCTCGATCGACCCATCAAATTAACAAAAGTCATCAACAACATACTGTACCTATACCGGCTCACGAAGACCCCTCACTTCCATCCACAATATAGATTCTGGATAGAATCTGTATAGAAGTAATCCCATTACTGCTACAATTAAATGAGATCTCCGTGAGACCGTCTCATTTGAAGCGGTCATGAATTCATGAGACGGTAATATCAGTGTGTCCACGTCTCATGTTGTAACCGAGGTCGAGTCAGGTGCCGGGGACGGGCTGGTCACGACTTCTTGACCGATGTCTGCTTGAAATGCTAGCCTTATTTCAACCCTACCAAAGAAGCTTCAACCTTATTGCTACGTCTACAGGAGCTAATTTCGGTTGTAATCGTCTGGAAAACTCTTCGTTGCGACTCAAAGGAGTTTGAATCGTGTTCACAGCTAGATAAAGTTGGTTTTACCGTGTGGTGGGGCTGATGTAAAGACAACACGTTAGTTAATGCTGCGCCTATGATCGTAATAAGTAGATGGTGTGTTGAAAAATTATCGGCGCGATCGGAGGCGCAGTGGATGCGCCACTTTTTTGCCTATTTATATTGAGCTGGGCCGTGGAGGTATGCGTGCTGGATGTGGTTAGGTTTTATATGTATGTTAGTTTGAAGAAATCTTTATAATAGCATTTATATTGTATCATTGGCGCTTGATTATTATCAAAGGGTTATTGTGACTTCAGCTGTCGATTCTGAAACAGAAGTCGTTGGGAACGAGTGGTAGGTCAAGTAGTCTTGTGCTTATTCGGACAACTTTCGGTGTGCACAATTATTAGTACAGTCCTAAGACGAATACCTTATTAGTACTATTAGTACACCTGTCTTTTAGAGATAAATGATGCGATGATTAACGTCGCAATTGCATCTTTAATGCGCTGTAAGCGCTTATTTACGTTATGATTGTTCTGGTATCTGTTTTTAAAACTTTAACGCTGTAATTTATAAATAATATGCTGGAGTTGGCGTTGGGTGATGTGTACTAGTACACTGCGACACGTTACTTAACAGTAGGTACATCGTACGCGTACTACACAAGACTAATGTCTAGCACATTTAAAAAAATAGCGCTTGATTACGATGTACAGATAGATGGGTTTCATCTGGGTGCCCTAACTTTTTCTTGGCTTTTTAAGTCATTGTATCTCGTTTGGTAAGGAATTTATAAAAAATCCTAGTCCTCCAATACTTTTTTGGGAAGTGTAAATTCAAAAAATGCCTAATTGAATATTATTGATACAATGAAAAAGTTGCATGATCATCATCGTCATTTGCAATCAAACAAGAAGCATGCAACCTAAGGTGAATATAATATTTGAATGATGATTTAGCTAAAAGCCTACCTATTTGCAGCTGAGTCAAGCCATCACTTTCTGAGAAATGTCTACTATATCTTCCTATGTAACCTCTTCCGCACATAGTAACATTGTTGTCAGCTTTTATGACATTGCTCTTGGAATCTCTATCAAAATCTTAAACAATATAAGTGTGATGCTTTATCTAATCAATAGTCTATTCTGCTCATTGAAACTTCGACGATATTATTGTGCTACAAAATATTCTTTTCTTATCTTTCTGTATTTAATTCTAAGCACTTTAATTACTGTAGTTAATTTTATTGATTGTACAAATAATTAGTTATTAATTAAACTAAATCAATTAACATTTTCTTTTGTAAGTATATCTATTATATCTACCTACGATTATTATTTATTAGCACACGATACTAATTACGATCATTATAATAAGAGTAAGTATTTTGCGGCGTGTGCAGACTAACAGCGCGTTCACGACCACAGCGGTGCGAATTGCGGCGCGGTGAGCGGGTCGTCTGTCTCTCTTTCACTCGACGCGCGAGTGAGAGAGAGACCGGCGCGGTGAGCGGATCGTCTGGATCGTCTGTCTCTCTTTCACTAGATACTCGACGCGCGAGTGAGAGAGAGACAGACGATCCGCTCACCGCGGCGCAATTCGCACCGCTGTGGTCGTGAACGCGCTGTAAAAGTCCACATTGAACTGAAATTATGCCGAAAATTTGGAAGGGGCTATCCGTAAGGGATCCATATTCGTCTTTAACATCGGCATCAGCAGCTAGAAGACTGCTGGACGTAGATCTCCCCCAGACACCACCACAGGTCAAGGTCACAAACTGCAACCACCGCTCTC
>LUGF01005888.1:120408-139797 GCA_001625245.1 Calycopis cecrops
TTTATGTAGGTAAGTACATGTATAAGAGCGGTACGGGACAAGTATTGTATTATCATAACACAAATAGTGTCTTTTAATCATGTTAAATCGCAGGATATTAATTATAAGGTCCTAGATTGTAGGACCAAAACGTGTTGTTATTAGAAATAAAAATATTATTGAGATTTTTTTATATCTAATAACAGTCTGAAGTCAAGTTGACTGTGCTAGACCCCCCCCCCTTCACATTAAGGCATTGGTCCTGCACCTGACTTCTCTTAATACATACGGACAACCGTTCTATGCCAATTATGATATCTAAAAACGATGAAGCAAACCAACAAAACTGAAAGAAACAGCATTACTCAATATTATGACGAACAAACAACAAAATTGATTATATATATGTAAATTTGATTAGCGTTCACAACATGATTCTAATTAGACAAAGACGGGGGGCAGAGGTTAAGTAGCAGGTGAAATCGCTATTGATTATGTATCAGCTTATTGTATTGGATGAATCAAACGAATTACCATCACGATTCTCGTCGCTGGACGTCAAAGTTGATGGTAAGTGATTGGTTTCATCATCATCGAGGACAACCAGCCCAAAAATGGCAATGTAGTATGTTGTGAAAATATGGGAAGGCCAATAATGTATTATGTGAATTAGCACAGGCCTTCCATAGAGCCCAGAAAACTTTTAATAACTGGCTGATAATAGGTACATTTAAGAAAGTAATAAATAATAATTATCTATGTAGTAAAGGACTTTAAGAAGTGATACCTATCTATTGATGATATTAATATTAACTGTTTAAAAAAACATTTCTATAGTTCTCTTTCTTTGGAAAGACAGTTTTTAAGATTTTATTTCGATTTCCTTATGATTTACCTGTTATGTTTTCATTTCATTGTAATTTTTGATAAAGTTGTTTCAATTATTTTTACTACTCGTCTCCTATAGATCAATGTTCGATGTATTGCCCTCAACTCATTGACAACGTATCAGCTTTTTTTTTATGATAGGTATAGGAGGATAAACGAGCAGCCGGAGCCATTTTCATGACTACCGACGCCCACAAACATCCGCGTAGAGGCTATACAGATGCGCTGCCCTCCTTTCTCCTCCCATCTCCATGGGCCACCGGCTACTTACACACCGCACGAAACGCGACAGCACAGCTGTCACCTTACGCCAGTCTCGTGTAAGCGAGAGGTACCTCCCCGGTCGTGCCGGCCCAATTCGACTGCATGCAAAATTTAGCGTATCGTATATATGGACTTTATGCGAATGGCTATGGGCGTCGGTAGGCATAAAAATGATTTTTTTTATGGTATAGGGGGGCAAACGAACAATCGGGCCATTTTCATGACTACCGACGCCCATAGACCGCATAGAGGCTATACAGATGCGCTGCCACCATGGACCACCGGTTCCTTACACAGCGCACGAAACGCGACAGCACAGCTGTCACTTCACGCCGGTCTCGTGTAAGCGAGAGGTACCTAGTACCTCCCCGGTCGTGCCGGCCCATTCGGCTGCATGCAAACATGCAGTATGGCACTACCTCTTCCTAAATTACGACTCCTGGTGCCCTCCTATAGGTACTATAAGAGAAAAAGTTTTCTTTACTTAATTAATCTGCAACTGTGCAAAATTTCTAATCCAAATTGGAAAAAACTATAATAATTGTTAAAACGAAGGTTGACTTCCATTTGAATTTCCATCTGTCCGGAAAAAAGGATTAACAAAGTTTCCAAGCCCGATCTAAAAATTGTAGAAATAAAGTTGCATGAATCACCAACAGAGTTGTGGTAGACGTGCATGTGTGTATGATTGCCGCAAATGACAAGAGTAATCATGTCATATCAACAGTTATTTTCGTGATCAAACTCTCCCCTATTATCTTAACCATACCTAGAAAGGAGCTTTATCACTTAACGGAACGTCCGTTCCATTTTATGTTCTATAGAAAGGCGTTTGAATTGGTATTTGAATATGTAAGGGTTTTGGTTGGAAATATTTGTTTGTAATAGGATGTTTCATACTGCCTATATTATTATTATGCCTATGTTAAAACTTAGTGTGTGAAGGTTTACGAAACATTTATGCAATCATAGATAAGAAGTAAGTATTAAAATTTAATCTTTTCAATATATTATGTAGGTCCATCTATTTAATATGTTGGAAAGATTAAATTATACTCAAAGCGACCGTACAATGTTTTCTAAATATTTTTTAAAGCATTTAAATGTAGTAATTTATACACATTATTGAACATAACAAAAAGGAAAAATACATGTAGGTAGAGGTACTACATACCTGTCTAGTCCACGATAAATTTCCTGGTGTTCCCCCAAATACATTAATTATTATTTATTACATAAACTTGCAACAGTTTTGCTCAGTTTAACAGTTTAAGCAGAATTTAATATTCGTTACAATAAAGTTAACATATTATATCGAAAAAAATCTGCTACCTGCAAAGCTTCTGAAACATCCAGCTTGTGAAATAAATGAATAAACCACGGTAAGATACGTTTTTTTTATTGTAAAAATTTAAATTTTTTTTAGTGAAAAAACATTCAAAGACTTGACTGACTTGACAAAGATTATCAAATCAAAGAATTGGGAATTTTGTTGTCCCGTATAAAATTCACGCTAAAATACCCAAAAGAAGGTATTTCGAAGCGACATGAAATTCCATTCAGACAAAATGGTGTGTTCACCGCTCGACCGCAGTCCGTATGAAGCTCCCCCGGCGACAGACAGTCACGTATTTCACGCCTGCCCCGTGGACGCTGGACATTTCTTTAATAACGTCTGATTGATGCCCGACGCAGGTAAATAGCTTTTATACACACCGTAACTACAATTTGTTTTTACAAATTATTGTGATGCTTGTTTAATCGTTTTTTATTGGTCGGACCAAATAGGTTTTACTATTTCTTTTTTGCAAAGAGCCAATGTGAAGAAATTTTAGATAAATACAAGTCAACCTGACTTTACGATATTTTCTATGAAAGTTTCCAAACGCAGGTGACAGTAATGTACAAAAATAATGTAATTTCCACTAGCATTTCCACGTGGTTTATAACTTTTACGTCAATACTCCGTAAATATCCTAAAGCAACCATTATCTCAGGCGAAAAATTATTCTAGATTGTAATTTACATCAGTGCTAAATTTTATTCACATCCGTCCACACAAACTACTGTGTTTGTGTGTGATAGGAAAACAAAGTAGGTATGGCATTTATCAATGCTTTTCTTTTTTTTTTATAGGAGGCAAACGAGCAGTTAGGTCACCTGATGTAAAGTGAACACCAACGCCCAATGCTTTTCTTCATTCAGGAGAGCTTTAAATTTCTCAAGTATATAGAGCTTTTAATTTTAAAGCCACCAAAAATCCCTTTTTGATGCCTCTCAAATATTTTGTTAGAAAAAAAATTGCAATTACTTTAGTGATGTGAAAATATTAAATGAGCTTATCGATAATTTCTAAACTCATTAATTTCAAACTCAGTAATTCAAAGTAATTCATAAAGTATTTAAATTTTAATGATATTCAAAAACATTTGAAAGGCGTCAAAAAATAATGATCAAGACACATACACCTTAGCATATGTTATACAATAAAATGATTATCTTGGCTGTCCGAACAAAATGTACTTGCTAACAAGAAGTCACCACACTTGACCGAGTTGAAACATTTTGACGCCGTCAGCTCTGAGAAGCGCCTTTCAGACCTCCCGACTTACAAGGGTCAAACTGGCGGCCACGCGAAAATGAGACCTAACCGTTTGTGATACCGCTCAAAGGATGCGCAGTGTTAATTTTGTTAGACCTACAATCTTATAAAACATATGACGGATAGTCACTTGACGAATTCCTTTGTATCTACACTGGAATTGAAGACAAACCAAAATAGACTGTATTAGATAGACAATAGAAACATTATTAGAAATACGTAAAATGTACTTAGGTCTTTGTGGTTCTGTGGCTGCAGTCATGAAGATATCAGCTGTCTCGATAGCGAATGACATGTAAATTTGAATATATCGTGCTGAGACAAAGTTTCACTGGACTTGACAGTTGGACGGGGCGCTGTGTGGCCGGAGATGTAAATAGACCGCTAGACAACAGATGATAAAATACGAGATGATATATGAAAGTAACATTCCTATGATTCGTCATGGTGCTGTGGACGGGTCATATTTGGTCGAAGGTGGCGTGTTAGCATCTTGATAAATGTCAAAAATTCGTACAATTTCTGAAGTTAAACTTCGTAAGGAATATATCCTACTAATATAAATACGAAAGTTTGTATGTTCGTTTGTTTATTTGTTTGTTACTCCTTCACGCAAAAACTGCTGAACCGGTTTTCATGAAATTTGGCACACACATAGTGAGTAACTTGGATTAAGATATAGGATAGTTTTTATCCCGAAAAAATGGTCCTATGGGATGCCATGGGATGATTTTCTATTTTTCACGAAATCAAAATTTACGCGAATGAAACCGCGGGGCGCAGCTAGTGGTATATAAAAGTAATACGAGTTCACATCAGCTAATATGTTATACGTATGTAGCACAGCAAAGTGGATCTAAGCTAACTACTAAGCACTTACTTATAGCATTTTAACTTAGTTTTAAGATCTCACTCTATTGAACCAGTTTTTTTTTATATTCTCCTATATTTATAAAATACTAACTGAGCCCCGCAGTTACACTCTCGTAAATTTAGATCAAGTGGAAAATAGAAAATCATCCTATGACATCCCATAGGAACATTGTTTCGGGATAAAAACTATCCTATGTGTTAATTCAAGTTAATTTTTATGTGTGCCAAATTTCATGAATATCGTAATAACAAACAAACATACAAACTTTGCATTTATAATATTAGAGGTATGAAGACGTCTAAACCGATATTATAGATATATCTATATAGTAGATACCTTAATAAATAATTATTTAGTGTCTCGGTGTTTGTCCTACTACATAAAGTATATAATTATTAATTAAACGGACAAATGGGAAAATCAACAGATTATGATACAGTAGACTTAGTCTAAATTATAAAATACATTTTACTTGAAACTTCTACACATAATTCTCACTACATTAATTAGTGTAATCAGGCACTATTTAAATATTGAATCTCAACGCTTCTTTATCAAATGTTCACTCACAAAATCTATAAAGTTTGTAATTTAAGAATTCTCATAGATCACAAACCATACGTTTTTATACTTTTATATAATATCTGTAATTTTAATTTTGTATTACATAAATATAAACCGCGATGTTTTTATTGCCACAGCGTCGCGTCGTGTAGAATATTATAGTGATGCTTTATAACGATTTCTCACACTTTTTTGTCGATACCAACAATAAATCAAACAAACGACAGTAAGCCGGGGCACGTACGCCTCAACTAGCATAGTTTCATAACATTTGACATGCCGCGGCGGGCCCAAATTGTAGGTTCCATAGCCATCATTTTTCTCACACGATCCAAGAGCAAATGACTGGGTGCTGATATGGCGATATCGTTACAGACACAATCATGGGTGTGGAAACGGTTTCTACACGATATCGATGTGGTTTCTATCGATATATCTATTTGTATATTCACAATACTAAATATCAAAGACAACGATATGGTTTTTATCGATATTTTTTATTTGTATTCACAACCCTAAATGTCAAATATAATATGGTTTCTATCAATACGCAATTGGTGACATTCTCAACCCCAATTGAAACAAATCTATCAAAGATCAGGAGAGTATCCATATGATACCTGGGCTTTTATGGATTTTTTGCTTATTAGGGCAAATTCGGCATTAAAAATAGGGAAATAGGGTCTATTCATGTTTTATTAACCGTACGGAACGTGGCAGTATGACCATCATTCACGGTACTAATTTTATCACATACCTATATATTATATTTTATCGTGACCTATCTGTTTGGGGGAGGCTATATTCAGCAGTTGTCTTCCTTCCCTCGTCCCCACCAATAAGCCGCAGGAAATTCACAGACTCTTGAGGTAATACACCATGGCAACCCCATAAAAACATCAATATATTGTATATAAATTTATGTTTTTCTGTATGTCCTTTATAGAATCGTAAACTATGCATTTGATCATGCGACCATCTTTACCAAAGTTGTTGTGCGTGAGACCACGAAGATTTCTGCGTTGATATTACCAATTTTCGACAGATGGCGCTACTGTATTATATTCCCGTGACATTTCATACTGATTTAGCTGCGTAGCAACGCGCGTCGAGTGCTGCTAGTTATATATAAATGATATTAAAACCGTGATACCACTGCAACTGTAACAAGGTGGTCGTGACTGTATAAGCTCATACGCCGGCTCCGCCCGTGCGAGACAATCCGAGGAACTCGAGATTGCTCGGTAATTTCCGCGGGATCGTATCATGACCAAGTGCTTAATCTGGTGCTGACTTGATGACTTCATGCACTGACTGGTGTTTTTGTATAAGATAAGGGGCAGCTTGGTCGCTGATAAGATGTTAGTCCACAGGAATAACGTGATACAATTGCGTCATTTTAAGAGGTGAGCCATGTCGCATTACAGTTTAATTGGGCGGCACGATCGGGGAGGTACCTCTCACTCACACAATACCGAGGTAAAGTGACAGCTGTGTTGTCGTATTTTGTAAGCGAGTTTCCGGTGGCCCTTGGAGGGTCATCAAAAGTCTGAGACAGATATGCTTCAATGGTGCCATAGATGACAGTAGTTCAAAACTTGTATGATATCAATAATGAATTGAACTACTTTTTTTTTAGGATAAGGGGCAAACGAGCAGGTGATAGAATACTACCGCCGCCCGTAGACGTCCGCAAAACAGGAGGCTTTGCAGGCGCGTTGCCGGCCTTTTAAATAAGAGTAAGCTCTTTTCTTGAAGAGCCCCAGGTCGTATCGGTTCAGAAATACCGACTGTGGCAGCAGATTCTACAATGATGTTGTGCGCGGTGAAAAGTTGCTGAAACGCACAGTTATATACTTAAGGACATCGAGGTGGTGGCGCTGGAATTTGGAGCTCTGCTGTGATGTCCTAAAGTGGAACTCCGCAGCAGGTATCCACTCGAACAACTCCTCAAACTTGTTCCCAATGTTGGTTGTCAGTCCAGGTGATATCTTCTCAAATGAGTCGGTTTCAAGGGATACGAGACTTAGCATCAGCTGTAGTAGCGTTGAAAGAGGCTCTCTCTAGATGTAGACTAATTTAGCTCGATTAGGCTAAATCTAGACTTTTAAACCTTACTTTTAGCTGATAGACTTGATGATGATACAAATTACAAACACAACTCGTACATTGGCGGTACTGTGTCGTTAAATTTAAAAAAGCAACGTCCAGCAACAATACTTACTGTCCCATCATGTTCGGATACAC
This sequence comes from Calycopis cecrops, assembly GCA_001625245.1. Classification (NCBI taxonomy): domain Eukaryota; kingdom Metazoa; phylum Arthropoda; class Insecta; order Lepidoptera; family Lycaenidae; genus Calycopis; species Calycopis cecrops. Next base: position 127,827 of record LUGF01005888.1, read on the forward strand.
TTCATGGGAGTCAATGGAAAACGTGAGTACACTCGCCGACGAAACTGATTCAGTGGATTTTTATTATAATAATAGACATTCGATTTTTTAATTTAAAATCTCCTAATATATGTAATTAACATAGCAAGAACAGTGTTAGGGATGGCTTAAGTTTACGCGAATTTCATTAATTACAATAAATAACTAATTATACCGCTACCTATCAAATTCGTTAAAATAAGTTGCAAAGAGTAAGGTTTCGTTTCTTTGGTCCTTATTACAAATTTTGGTTTTATAGGTTGTGGGCTTAAGTAAGTTTTAAGTAAGATTAAAAGTAAAGTCTTACCTACATAGTCATTTATAATATATATCCAAATAAAATAATCAAGGCCACTATTTGTTGCCTTACTCAAAAATTCTTATTTTAGTTATATAGGTAAAACATTAAACTAAAAGGATACATATTTTTTCAATCAGCTTAGTTAAATTAGCAAAAAAAAAACACAATAAAATTTAATTATAAACAATTTCACAGACAACTAAAGCTGTCTTACAAGTTTTAAAAATCATCATCATTTTGCCCGCTGCTGGACATAGGGGTCCATCCATGAACTCAAAGTTTTAAAAATATTTAATATCAAACCCTTTGTCTCACTGCATATCCCTTTGTGATGAGACGCATCGCAACAACGTCCGATGTAATGACATTGCGTACGTGCGCCAATCGCGCGCGCATACGACACGGCGTGCGCAAACACGCCACCGCTTGCGTGCACGACTGTACTCTAATGACCACACGTGTTGATTCGAACCCGGCATATACGTGAGCAAATCTCCCAGCATTATGCTACTGTTTCCTGCAAATGGCTTTTCGTATTGCCACATTATGGCGAATGGAGAATGGAAAATCCATCAATTTTAATTAGCAATTGTGATGTACCGCAGGATTGCAGGAGATCGAGACTGTCTTATTATTGAGAAGTAATGTTTTTTATAAGTTACAAAGTTGTGAAGCTATTTTTACCAGTGATAGAATTGTATGGTACCTATAAATACGTGTAAGACTCCAAAGCGCTGCAGTTTAATTTAGTCTTATCTATTTTACCCACATTAAAAATATGCTGAAACATATTTAATTCAACCGACTTCAAGGAGTTCCGATAGAAAGTGCAATTATAGTATTAAATTTTTTTCCATCCGTAAACAAATTTTTTCTGTGACCTCCCTTTGCATACCGCTTCAGTACCTAGTTGTTTCGATTTTACCACCCTATTCATCTTCAATAATTTATCAGTTGTGAAATGATCAGCGCGTCTCTTAGTCGTAAGTAATCTCTTAAAATACGCGACATGGTTCTGGGTGCTATCCTTATTTCCCGAGATAAAATCTTTTGCTTTCGGACAGGATTTCTTCGAATTCTTTCCCTTACTGCTTTGACCAACTTTTTCGCACGAACACTACGTGGACGGCCAGATCTTTCTCTGTCACAAACAGAGGAAGTCTCATTGCACCTATTAATAGCCCGGTACTCAAATATTTGACTAATATCAAGTGTATGGAGAGTTTTAAAAATTACATTTAGCTCTATACCTACTTTGTGCAATCACAGCGATTCTGTTCTCTTTAACACTTCATTTATATTGCTAAATATGTATTGGCGCGTAATTGAGAAAACACAATGAACTGTATTTGTATACATTGTGTTTTCTTAATTTGGCGTATAAAAATTAAAGATTCGAAATTAAAATGTAATATTTTTTATTTTTAATTGTAGCAGTATTTATGGCCAAACTGAATATATATACAGACATATTCATATGCTAACACAATTTTCCAATGTAAATATTACCAATATCAATCAAGTGTTATGAATTTAGGAAAACAATAATTATATTATTTTCCGCCGCCTTACCTGCGGTGAATATTAAACGTTCAAGATCAGATACGCTCGGAATGTAATTAGTCCGAAAGTTTGTCATCGGTTGAAAGGGTAGTGTGATCGCTGACGCATGAAATCCCGAATATTATGCGCGGCCCGGGGCGGGACAGCAGGCTGAGTCTGCATATTGGAGAGGGCTGTGCAATTGTATTAGAGGGTTATCGCGCATGGGTGCGTAGCTATTGGCGACGGCTGGATGGGTTTCGGCTGTGTCGCGTGCCAGGCAAATGAGACGTTACTTTGTTGTTAAATGATTATGTTTGGGTCATCATCGGTCCGTGGCAGTTCGTTGGACTAGGGAGTTTTATCTAGTTTTAAAACACCTTGAAGTAAGCGATATGTAGATGTGACAACTCGTTGTCACGATTGTGGTGCGGCGGTAAACTCCGCCCAGCACCCTTGAGGTGTACAGGTGATGGGTGGCGCTGCGCCACCATTTGACTTCGGTTGTCGAGGTGGACTTGTCAGTGTCGAGTATCATCCCCGCGATGCTCGACGACGACAGGTCCTATGAGGCGATGGCTTCCTTCTGCGAGACAGTAATGTCCCAGAAGGAGGCTGATGAGCGGGTAAGAGAGGAGGCCGCCGACGCGGCCTCTCCCCGGAGACGACGAACGAGGGTGCGTAGGAGGCGCTACTTAGTGCGCCTCCAGTAGGTAACACCTCCGTGCTCGTGTCGGACCGGGATGGGAACCCGGTTCAGCTAAATGGCACGACGTTGTGGGGACTGTTCAATCGGATGCCGGACAGTCCCCGGTGAGGAAGAGTCTGGCCTTTTCGCCGAGGCCAGCCTGTCGCTGGAGGGTCCTGTCGCCTGCAGATCCGGGATCCTTCACTTAAAGCGGCTGAAGGCATCCGCAGGGGTTTAGTCGGTAGGGGCGTACCAAACGTCGAGCCCGACACTGTACCAGGAGCCACCCAGGCCCCTGGTAGCGTGCGTAAATACATTCCCCTGGGAGAACAAAAAAAAAGAAGAAAAAAAAGGGAGTTTTATATAGTTTTAAAACACTTTGAAGTAAGGGATATGTAGATGTGTTTGTGAGATATCTGAGAACTTGGCTCGTTTAGAGACTGAGTTCATTAGAATGAGGGTTCTGTACATGTATGTGTGCTTATGGCTTGAACGGTTTGATTTATTTTAATAAGAAGAAAAGGAGGGAGAGCAGAAAGCACTAAGGTATGCACAATGCAAATATGAATGTGAAATAGACAGATGGCATTCTACGCTTGGCTTTTCTAGTGTTTTTTACAAGCTTTACAAGAATTTGTAGTCAGATGATTTATTATGACCCTAATAGGGTCAAATTATGATTGAAATCTACTCATTTAATAATAAAGTTTATTTTCAAAAATGGCCCCAAGAAGCCATGGCAAGCGTTTCTGTCATAATCATCAGCCTTTATCAGTCGCAAACGCTCCTCCAACATGACTACCAGGCTCACATAAAAAGCGAGGTACACTCCGTAGAATGTAAACAGTAATTTGCCTCCAATCTGTGTAATGACAATCCGTACGTGCGCCGTCAGCAGCTACGTGGACAAATAACTGAGGGCATTACGGAGCGATGTAATAGCTGCATTACCGTGCGAGGTAGCCGGAGCGAAATGAGAAAAGTCATTTTGTCATTATCTGCCAGGCAAAAAATAATCGTATTTTGTTTAAAAAATATTATCCAAGGCTGAAAGAAAATATATTTTTAGTGAACGCCTTAGCGTTCACCTCTCTGCCAATAGCATGTTGTGGCCAATCTGCCAATAGCATGTTGCCAGGATACAAACAGAAATCGTATTTCTGGTATTAATATTATAAGCTCAAAGCATCTCTCTATTTGCTGTAGTGGCAATGAAGTAGCTTATTCTTTCCTCAAAGGTCGGCAACGCATCTGTTAGACCTCTGGTGTTACGGATGTCTGTGGACGTTGGTGATCACTTTATATCAGGTGACCCAACTGCTCGTTTGCCTCTTATGCTATAAAAAAAGTAGATATACATACGGACAGACAGACGCGCGACGATATTGTGATTATATTAAGGTTCCGATTTTCCTTCTGAGGTACGGCATTCTAAAGACGACTACTTTACTTTTTTTAAAGCCGTCGGAACCATTTTCATAACGCCCATAGACATCCGCGTAGAGCTAAACAGATGCTTCGCCCTCCTCCCTCTTCCCACCTCAATGGGCCACCGGTTACTATCACACCGCTCGCAACAACAGCACAGCTGTCACTTTACGCCGGTTGCGCGTAAGCGAGAGGTACCTCCCTGGTCGTGCTGGCCAAATTCGGCTACATGCATGCATGCAACGTGGTTCTACCTCTTCCTAAATTGTTTGTATTTGCACTTTGTCACCTATGGAGTCTGATTCGTTGAAGGAGGAAGGAGGAAGTTGAATTTGTTGGAGGGAAGAGTAAAGGAGAGCAACGCATCTGTATACCAATTATCGCCATCACAACACCGATGACTCATTTATCTCCTTCTACCCACAAAAAACATTTTCGCGCAACACAAGCGCAGATCCATTTCGTCACGAATTAAAACCGTGTTCTAAAAACGACAGCTAAAAGCATGACAGTAACATCGCTACTAATATTAATCGACGAAGACTGTGGCGACCCAAATCTCATTACACGCATTAAGACTGGACCTCACAGGGGTACAAATAAAAATACTAAAAACTTTACAGTCGGACCAGTTTTGGCTGGAGACTTTATTTTTGATATACAGGGTAGTTTTTTGATCACCGGCCAAATTTTCAGGTTTCGTTCAGAATCAATAAAACATTCGATTATATGAAATAAAAAATAATAATAATTCGATACAATTACTTTGTCCTATGTCGTAAAACATATTTCTTGGTCACCAAGTGCATCACACTCGCGACCCACGGTAAGCCGACGTCACTGACCTAGAAGTCGATACGTTTCCTGTGAGAACAACAATCGATGTATTTTTAAGAACCATTTCAAATCGATTTTTATTTAACAAAATATTACAATTAGACGATATAATTTAAAACGCACCCTTGGAATGATTCCTTCGTCCTCCTCCGTCCTTATTTTAAAATTTGGCCGGTGACCAAAAAATAACCCAGTAGTAGTTTGTAGGTACATGGTAAAATAAAACCAGCTAAGTGCGAGTCGGACTCGCGCATGAAGGGTTCCGTACCATTATCTACGAAAACGGGAGCTTATCTTTTATATCGGAGCAAAAAAATCACGTTTTTTGTATGGGGGCCCCTTAAATATTCATGTCATTAAATTTTTTAGTATTTGTTGTTATAGCGGCAACAGAAATACACCATCTGTGAAAATTTCAACTGTCTAACTATCATAGTTCATGAGATACAGCCTGGTGACAGACGGATGGACGGATATCGGAGCCTTAGTAATAGGGTCCCGCTTTTACCCTTTGGATACGGAACCCTAAAAATGGTAATAGCTGGTGACGATAATGCTACCTATTTATCAAATTGTAATAAGCTGATGGCCACCTTAAGTTGCATGTTATGAAACAGAAAATATGAATTACTTTGTATTCAAAGTATGTAGTTCATAAAACCAACCAAGTGGGAGTTTACACACAAATATAATTTTATAATTAATGTTTTTGTGATATATCTATTGTCTATGTCAAAGGTTTGGATGTACTCGCCTTAAGGTTGACGAGGGCAGCATCCAATCCAACTCTGGATTAATGAAACTACGGTACCATCTTCTATATTCAACTTCGTCAACTGAGTCTGTACGACAAGTTCCTAGCAAACCTATGGCCTATGAAGGTGGGAGGAGAAAGGAGGGCAGGGCATCTGTGTAGTTTCTATACGGATGTCTATGGGCGTCGGTAGTCATGAAAATGGCTCCGACAGCTCGTTTGCCCCCCTATACACTAAAAAAAAACCTTGGAGTCTTTATTTAGCTCGTTAAATGTGTGTAGATGTTTCTGCAATGCTTTGGAGACTTGTCTGGTTAGCGTTCTGTAGTTTTGCATGTCAACTGAAGACTGCAGCTGCTACATCTCGTTTACCCATGAGTTTGAGTTTCGGGTACTGAACTAGACCCCCACAGCTTCGACAGCACGCCCCCTTTATAAATAAATAAATATCTGTGGACTTTAACACACCACATTAGCTTAGCCCTGTGCTAAGTACCGTAAGGACTTGTGTTACGGGTACTAGACAACGGAAATATATTTAATATGTTTTATAAATTTAAGAAATTTTATATATTTAAGATTTTTATTATAGAAATACATATAATACATAGATAAACATCCATGACCAAGGCGGAATTCGAACCCGCGACCCCTGGCGCAACATGCTCCGCTTATTCGAGCCCTGTACCACTGCGCCAGCCGGTCGTCTTTATTTGGCCCCTTTGTTTAAATCGTCCGTTCGTTCATATTCTGCCAGGCATTCGAAGCGATGTTCAGGTTCAGGATTTTGGCATTGGTGTGGTGTTAGTCAATGCGTGGACTTAGTAAGCTTTGACTAATAAGGCTTGTGTTAATATTCAATGTGTCACTTACAACCTGGTGATGACCTCCAGTTTCCAGTCTATTGAACTTAGAGACATCAACAACACACAACACATTAATTGTACCAGGCTGGCGCAGTGGTACAGGGCTCGGATAAGCTGAGCATGTTGCGCCAGGGGTCACGGGTTCGAATCCCGCCTTGGTCATGGATGTTTATCTATGTATTATATGTATTTCTGTAATAAAAATCTTAAATATATAAAATTTCTTAAATTTTAGAAAACATATTAAACATATTTCCGTTGTCTAGTACCCATAACAGGAGTCCTTACGGTACTTAGCACGGGGATAGACTAACGTGGTGTGTAAAGTCCATAAATATTATTATTATTATTATTATTATTATTATATTGCGTCTGTGGCCTCTGGTAGACAAAATAAAGGTAATCTAATTTTTTGTCGTCCAAGACTCGAGCTGATTCGGGTCCATTTAAGTGACTTTTACGGGAAGGAGTTCCTACTAATCCTACTAATATTATAAATGCGAAAGTTTGTGTTTGTTTCTTAGGTTGTCTGTTATTCCTTCACGCAAAAACTGCAGAAGCGATTTTATGAAATTTGGCACACACATAGAGAGTAACTTGGATTAACACATAGGAAAGTTCTTATCCCGAAAAAATGTTCCTATGGGATGCTATGAGTAATTTTAATTTTCTACAGGATTTAATTTTTTGCGGGGTTTTTTTTTATGGTTTAGGGGGGCAAACGAGCAGTTGTAGCCATTTTCATGACTACCGACACTCATAGACATCTGCATAGAGACTATACAGATGCGCTGCCCCACTTTCTCCTTCCACCTCCATGGGCCACCGGCTACTTACACACCGCACGAAACGCGACAGCGCAGCTGTCACTTCACGCCGGTCTCGTGTAAGCGAGAGGTACCTCCCCGGTCGTGCCGGCCCAGTTCGGCTGCATGCAAGCATGCAGTGTGGCACTACCTAGAGTGCAGTTGCAGTGGTGCAACCGCGGCAGCTAGTCACACATAAACCTTCCTTCTCCAGAAATTCAGCTAGCCGTTGGCCCCTGGGACTAATCACATCACATTTCCCTACCTACAGATTATCGCCATCATGCCCAGCTTCCATCACCACCGCTTAGCGCGTTTTATAGGTCTGGATGGCTCTAGAGATGGCTCTTAACAGTACCTATATTATTTAACTTTTACTAATTTGTTATGATTTTTCGTCTACTGATAATAAAAACAAATAAAGGCAAAAAGCACTAGTAAAAGAGTTATTATCCATATTGTAATTAATGATAATTTTCATTTAAAAACTTTCAGTAGTTTTTTTGTAAAATAACAAACATACACACATGATATGATTGAAGTGTAACATGACAAGAAAATAATTTCACACTTCAAAATATCGTGTCGGTGTTTGTGGTCCTCTAGAACTGCTTGACCTATTTTATTTTAATATTCTTTATATATTCCTCGTATAGACAAATATAAAAAAAATATTTCTACGAGATTGACACTTACGTCGCAGAAATCGCGAGACACATCTCGGAATTTATGTTATGAAGTTGTCTCTCATGTCGTTTACATTCTTTCTCAATCGAGGGGAATTAAAAGTCAAGAGAAAAAACAATAAGAGCGATCGACACGGGAAAGTAAAACAATGAACCAATTACATCCCCCGGCGACGTTTGATCTGCGCAGGGGACCTAATAAAAAGCGCAACCTTAGTAATAATTAGCCAGTAGCTTTTCTTTTTTATGTAATTTTATAATTATAATTTATTTATTTAATTAATTAATTAATTTATTTATAATTTACTATTTTCCCAACAATATTAACAATGTGCAAGTTCTTGTCTAACAGGAAGAATTAAAAGTCAAACAAAAAAGCAATAAGTGGGATCAACAACGGGGTGCTCAAGTAAAACAATGAACCATTTATGTCGTCCGGCGTGCTTTAATCCGGCCCGGGAGCCCTAAAAAGGATAACCTTAGTTTCTTTTCTCGAACCTGAATTTAATAGTGTGGAAGTCAATACAGCTGCATCAGGGGACTATGAGTGTTCGTCGGGCGACGTGGCTAGAATTGGGGTCGTCCTCTCTCCCATAGATAGGAGAGACGCATCCTGATAAAAGAGATAAAATTATTTCTCTCCTACAATTTAACTGTAAACCTGATGAAGGAGTCAAGCCACGCTGCGAGCCTGCATGCTTCACGTTTGAACTTAAAAAAATATACAAAAGAGGAGTTTAAATCTTTTTAGATTCTAAGGCTTTGTGTCCAATAACGGCATTAAAAGAGAACTGAACCCTGGTGCAAAGATTCAAGTTTAGAAAAACAATCAGCAATTAAGGAAGTTTTTCCTTTTAAATTTAAGTACCTACAGGGGTTTAACTTGTCTTATATTCTCTTCTTTGATAAGAGGAATTAAAAGAAAAGTCAACAGAACAAAACAATAAGTGGGATCGACAACCGGGAGTTCAAGTAAAACAATGAACCAATTATGTCCCCCGGCGTGCCCTAATCCGGCGGGGGAGCCCTAATAAAAAAGCGCAGTCCCCCGGGACCCGGAAGATTTCGCCACGAGGCCTCCCCTAACGTGTGATACTTTGTTCTTTTAAACTGATTTTGTTCTTTTTTGGCGCGATAAAAGTCGACGAATTCGTAGACGTTTTTTGAATACAGTTAAGTCTCTTTGTGTGTAGGTTTAAAATTGGCAATTTCTATCTTAGTTAGCTGGCAGTTGCCTATAGTGCGTATAGTAGGTATTATTTTACTTATTATAGGTCTGTTTGCAATAGTTTGGTAATAACTGATATTTCCTGTCATCCAATACAAAATGCAGACAGGCAATGATAGCTATCTTATTTAAAATCATGAAGTTATTACATACTGTTAGTTAATTATTATTATAAGCGCCTTAATATTAAGCTTATATCAAAAACTAAAAGTTATAATTATTTAAAATTATATCATAAACAATGCACCTTCTTTTATGGATTTGAGATGATAACTTATTTTTGATGTAAATTGATCCGGGTAGAATTTTTTTTTAATTTGAAGTAGCCAGCCTGTGGTACTGCAATTTTATAGTTAAAGTTATTATATCCTCTATGTGAATATCTATGGACGTCGGTAGTCATGAAAATGACTCCGACTGCTCGTTTTCACCTAACACTACAAACAAAAAGGAAATTTCTTGAGATACCTATGTATAAAATTTCAAAATATAGGAACCAGACGAAAAATTTACGACACAAAGCAATATAGGTACATAAAATTTTATTCAAAAACTTGATACCATTATTCAATAACAACTCAGAACGCATTGAAAATGAAAAAAAATCTCTAAAATCCCCTTCTTTTTAACGAGCTCGTTAAATTTTCTTAGCCGTAGCGTAAACGTGTAAAAAAAAGTACAATTACGTCAACCGTTTTCCCGCCCTTTTCATCCCATAGACAAGCGATGAGTCGCCATTTATCCAGGAAATCCTCTCGAGATATCAATTTGAGGAAATTACAAGCTAATCTGTCACATCTATACGCCGGCGGCTTGGTCTCCCCCATCTCACTTTGTTGTAAAATATTTTGTCTGTTGCGAGGGTGTAAGGCTTTTTTATAACTTTATGATTGAATAACTTTATTTGATGACGATATTAAGTTGTTTAATTCGCTAATTTCTTAGATTTTTTTTTTATGGTATAGGGGACAAACGAGCAGTCAGAGCCATGACCACCGACGCCCATAGACATCCACATAGAGGCTATACAGATGCGCTGCCCGCCTTTCTCCTCCCACCTCCATGGACCACCGAGTTACACACAGCACGAAACGCGACAGCACAGCTGTCACTTTACGCTGTTTTGGGTAAGCGAGAGGTACCTCTTTATTCGTGGCCACCCATGCCATCGACTGCATGCCATACCGTGCATGTAATGATTATATTATTCAATACTAGTGAAGTATCAATACTTTTTAGAGATGCAAGATTTTTCATTACTGTTTTTCTTAAAAATTAAGCTGAATCTCATCATGAACTAAATAGTATTTTTAAATGTTTGTTATTTTTGATACTTAACTGATTTTTGCATATTTTTATATCTGTTATATCTTAAGTGTTTTGATAATAGGGACCGTGCAGGAAACATAGAGGTTGCAGATTTGCTGCCCTAGTGATCATTTTAGGAACTAAGTGCTAGCAAAACACTAAGCAAAAGATAATGACAATGACATGTTGACATATGTCATATCATACGAACTAACGAAAATTCACTAACATTCGGTTCACATTTCAGCCACTAGTTAGCGTGGCAGTCTAGAAGCTTGATCCCTGTTGTTTGTTTCCCAAATAAAATAAAAATTTATCTATAAAGATGATTTTTGTTTGTATTAAATAAACTTCGAAACTACTGGAATTTACCATTCTTTCACTAATGTAATTATCGAGAAGTAACATATATATTTTATTGCGATTGAACAATTATTTTCGACGCCCAACCGAGAGTGCACGTGTTGTCTAGCATGTTACACGAATTAAAAACACATAAGTATTTTGTTATTCAACAGTAGTAGAACAGTGAATGTATTTGTTATCTGTGTTAAGGGTATTACATTGCTCAATGACCTTGGAGAATCTGTCACTGAGAAAGTAATTATTTTTTAGCGCCACCTATTAACATATGTACGTCTCATAACATCTTTCATATTGAAAAGAACCAAAGATTAAACAAGTGTCAGATGTGTCACAATATTTTAGTTGTATTTACCTATTTTATTCATTTTATTTTATTAACACTTATTTAGCAAATGTTACTTTGATATTGAAAAGAATTAGGATGACCTTGTGGTTTTAGCAAGGTCAGTAGAGCTTTGCTGCATTGCAGCCGAAACGGGGCGGAACTACTAGAGATTTCCTTTGCTCAGGTGATATTGGCGTGCAAACTATATGCGGACGTCGCTAAAATGGCAATGGCAATGGCACGCATGGCGTTGTACGGGTAACCAATCTGAGTAGACAAGCTAGCTACGAAGACCACAAAAAGTGGTGACAAACCACATAGCTTGGGCCTACGTTACTGTTGTTTGGGCGGCGGCATGCTTACTGGCAGTCACCCCTCCATGGGAAATGAACGCCAAGGTCCAGGCAAAGTTATACTGCTGGGAGAGGCAGCGTTGACAAGGTCAAGGAGAGACGGAAAATCGGGCTGGAAAACTCCCAATAAGGCGTAAAAACCATTGGAGTGCCAACTACCGTACAGGATAATGTAGATAATGACTGAACACGGGTGCTTCGGTCATTACGTGCAGAAAATAAGACGGGAGACAGCTCCAGTCCGCCATTAGTATGGGAAGCCGGACGACACGTCTCAACACACTCTGTCAGACTGTACTAAATGGACCACTACGAGGGTGGCCCTAGCGGTAGAACTTGGCGACCATAGTCTTTCGCTGCACAACATCGTCAGCAAGATTCTCGGCAGCGAGAGTTGTTGGGATGCTTTCTTCTCCTTCTGCGCAACCATAATTCAGCAGAAAAAGTCTCCGAGAGAGAGTGAGA
>LUGF01005888.1:198200-208269 GCA_001625245.1 Calycopis cecrops
TGACCATTCAATTTAATTTACTGTATGCTTAAATGAAAACCTGGTATAAGCTATTAATCTTATTAGTATTATAAATGCGAAAGTTTGTATGTTTTTTTCTTTGTTTGTTTGTTACGCAAAAACTGCTGAACCGATTTTCATGAAATTTGGAACACTTACAGAGGGTAACTTAGATTAATACATAGGATAGTTTTTATCCCGAAAAAATGTTTATATGGAATGCCATAGAGTGATTTTCCACGATATCAAAATTTACGCGGATGAAAGCGGGGCGCAGCTAGGAAATAAATAGCATAACATTAAATGAAAAACAAAAAACTACCGCTTTAAATAAATTTTAATGTTGTGTTAGCAAGACGAATATAACAACCTCGTATGTTGAAATCAGCAAGGATGGAATGGAACATACAAATCTTAATGCACATAGATATTTGAGGCAGTGCGGTTGGTAATAACGGTCCAGAGTGATAAGAACCGCCCATGACGGTTATGGCGTTATTTACCATGACAAATTCTGTAAGAGGTAGTGCCACACTGCATGCTTGCATGCAGTCGAATTGGGCCGGCACGACCGGGGAGGTACCTCTCGCTTACGCGAGACCGGCGTAAAGTGACAGCTGTGCTGTCGCGTTTCGTGTGGTGTGTAAGTGGCCGGTGGCCCATGGAGGTGAGAGGAGAAAGGAGGGCAGCGCATCTGTATAGCCTGTATGCGGATGTTTGTGGGCGTCGGCAGTCATGAAAACGGCTCCGACTGCTCGTTTTCCCTCCTATAGGTATCATAAAAAAAAAAAAAAATTACATGATTCATCGAATGCCGCTCATCTGTCACGAGCGTGTTAAGTAGCTCGCAAAATTTCACGGGCCCGCGCGAAGTGGCGATGTCGCTTCCACTAACTCGCGGCGGCGGCGCTTTTTGACAGTAGCCTCATCATCGTCAGCCCGTGACTTGCTAAGCTTTAAAGAAAAGTATTGCTTATGAACTATGAGGGTCAATCCAGTAAGCATTTTGATGATCACCGAGGACCGTAAACATATCTGTAATATATCTAGGAAGAGGTAGTGCCACGCTGCATGCACGCATGTAGCCAAATTGGGCCGACATGACATGACTGTATTATTTTATAACATAGGAGGCAAACGAGCAGTTGGGTTACAAGATGTAAAGTGATCACCAACGCCCACAGACATCCGTAACACCAGAGGTCTAAGATGCGTTGCCGACCTTTGAGGAAAGAATAAGCTCTTATCTTGAAGATCCCTAGGTCATATCGGTCGTGTCTTTGAGCCTAAATAAAAACAATACTTCTATATAACGAGAAAACCATTAATGATTCATAAGTTAAACAGATTTAACGATGCATTTTTACGTGCACACATTAACGGGTATTGTTATTGTAAAAGCCACGCTAAGGAGGCAAACATAGGTGGTCCTGGTCAAACGACGTAAGCGACGGCACTGGCGGTTACGACGTTAAAACGGTGTGTGTGTATGTAGTTAGTGGACCCCCTGTGGCGCTAGGATGATGGGTGGGTAAATATGGTACCCGTGAGACTGATGCGAAGAAGTTGACATTACAATTGTTTGCTGAACCTTTGCCGCATCCGACGTGATCTGTAGATGTATATCAGCTATGGTTTTGCCAAGTATTTTGAGGCGATACTAATGAAAGTTTGATACAGAGGTTCCTTCCATGGTGTAAGTTACGGACTCACACCATGAAGTTATCAATAAGAAAAGATTTTTTGAAATTAATCCATAATAAGAGGGTGACATAGGCAGATGATGTTGATAGAATATTATAATTGAGACTTAGGGGTTAAATAGGTAATGATTTCTTGATTATATTTTAAAATGATCTGTATAGATAAAATGGATAATAATCTATCATAAAGGGGTAAAATGGAGATAAAAGGTGTTATATTTTTTAAATTTCTGGACCCAGCCGTACCTACATAAATTGGTATAGGTACAGAAATATATTTTAATACTAGGTGAAAGTGGGATCTAACGCCTAGTATTAATTTTATTAGGAAGATAGTGTTTTAAAACTACAATGATAAACTTATTCATTACACTGTTCACAAATTAAATGTTTCCACCAATGATATTGTATACTAGTTGACCCGACAGCCGTTGTCTTGCCAAAATGTGTTGTCATGGTAACGTGCAGTTTTATGTGGCCGAATTGTCAATCCGTTATTTTACCCCACAATAGCGTATTTTAAGTCGCGATACCGACTGCAGCATTATAAATATTGATAAATTATATCCTATATGTTACCGAACCTATATGACAAAAAAAGTTTCATCAAAATGTGTCCAGTAGTTTTTACATAAATGCCAAACAAGACACAGAGATAATGACGTCTTCTACAGTTTTATTATTGGTTTCCACATATAAACCGATCCTCCGAACCGATCACCGAACATCTAAAACGTCGCTTGCTTATAAACATATACCTATAGTTAAAACCTAGTATAATTAATTGTATATAATAATTGTTTCAGTGTGTTAATCACAAATAAACTTATTTTTGTTTTTTTTTATCCCTAAAGTATTTTTCTACTATTCTATCGCTATTATTGGTGATTTCCTCTAAATTGTACTCGAATGTAACCGTTAGGCACACCTAGTGTAATATATAAAGGTAAAATGTTCATATCACAGTGATTGACCGATTTAAATGAAATTGCCCGTCTACATTCGATAGATCTGAGGATCACTTGTAATGTTTTAACTTTTTTATACCGTGTCTCCTCAGAATTTTTAACTATACGAGTAAAAAGCTCAGCTAAAAAGTATATTCCATCCTTGGTTAAAATCGCCAGGTAGAATAACACGGGTCTAACCCTGCGTCCGCGGCGCGGGGTCAATATTGACCCAGCGAAGCCCGGTAGCTTTTAAACAGTTTGCCTCGGCCTCGCTAATAGATGTGTCTCCACCGACTGGAAACATTTTATGATGCATTAGCCGTGTCTTGACATTTATAAAAAAAAGAAACCCAAGTAAAAAATCCACACGATTATCCTGTTTTGACATTATTTTCAAATGTGTTATTTTACGTATGTATTCAGACTTAGTTATATTTTCGCTGATTCTTGGTACAGACTACAGATAGATATATATCTTGTTAAACCTGCCATAAAAAAATGTTTTGATCACGATTAAATTAAAGGTATTTATTAAAATTAAAATCGTAGGGTACCTACGGTTAGTTATTTCTTTTTGGAACTTCGAAAATAATTTTGTAACATGATAAGTGTGCTACTGACTTTTTTAAAAACGGTTTTGCAAATTCTATGTGGATATTAAATTTCGTGAATTAAATAACTGTGTTTATCAGATGCCTTATTCTTTTTATGATTAAAATGATTAAAGCTTGAACTGAAATATTTCTTTGTAATGTATTAGCAAACTGCCCTGCATAGATTATGTCACTCAGATGTAATACAATAGTGCAGTTCTAATGGTCAATTAATTTTAAAAAAGTTTTAGTAGGTAAGTTTAAATTTATTCATTAGAAATTTCCAACCTACTCTAGATTATTACTACTACCCAAAATTAAACTATAAATGTATTATTTTAGATTTTTTTACGTATATGGTATGCAACAATGATGTAATAAAGTCCTACAAGGGGTCCGAAATTTGGAATGATTCACTTTGACGCATAAAAGTTACGAATTAAAAAGGACAACAAAGGACAAAGAAGCCATTTTGCATTGTACTGTGACTGTCTTTCTTAAGACACCGCCGCATACGCATTGGAATATATTAGAAGTGGCACGGATTTCGGATATATGCAATTAAATGAGAAAATATATGCGATCATAGGTAATAATAACTAATAAATAATAACTTATTTTGTGTATATAGATACGTATTATTTTTAAAGATACATTTTCTTGCTTCATTTATTTTCCACCTTTGTCGTAATATGATAACAATCCCTTTTACAAATTGTATTTATAGATTAGGTTCACCCTAAGAAAAATATATCTTTCATAGTGTTGATGAAAATATCAGAACAAACGCGAAAGGTTGCGAAATCATAGGACGCAGTTATTTATATTTCTATATTATACACTTTTTTGAAAAAGAAACATCTCAAAATATTTTGTTGATGATTAAAAAACGAAATTACTCTTTATAAATAGTATCATCATCACATTTTTAGGCCGTCTCTCGATGCAGTACTTTTATAATACACTGAAAACTCTGTATTTGCCTCAAATACCTTTAGCAACTGCTATAAAATTGTTTTATGAAAATATTTAAATTAATAGTTACCTTTTTGTAACAAAATTTTAAGCCAGAACATTTGCCACTTCTATGCCTTACGACGACTATGTAAAACGCATCAAATCTTGGTACATTGGAAGTGTAAATTCGGGCTCAGTGTGTCGCCGCGGTCGTTTTAACACCACACCGCTAATTGGACACTTAAGGCAGGTCTTAAAGGGTTAAAACAGTTTTTATCCGGGGGCCGCTGCGACCGGCACGGAGACGAGGCGACTGATCTCGCCGTCACTAACCCACATACATCGATATCGAAGGGTGCTAGAAAAATATGTTGAGTTGGTCCGGTTAATTATTATTATTATATTTATTAATCAAGTGACAGAGACTCATTTTTTTATTGTTAGTTATACAAATCACTTATTACCTATGTTAGTTAATTAATTACACACAAAGAATATTAACAACAATTTGAAGACATTACTTTAATATTTGACATTGCCGCACAATTCCATTTGAAATTGTGCGGCAATGATTAACATATCTGCAGTCTAGCCTGCTCCCTATCAACTAATAATTTACTTTAAATTGTATCCTCATTGGCTAAAGAAAGTAGTAATGAAAATGGAGTCGATTTATACCCAGACTGCGATAGATGGTTTTTCGAGCATATGGATGGTATATAGATTTACCTATATATTTCCTGTATAAACAGCTTTTTACAGTTCCTTATAGGTAGATTGTAAGACTATGGCGAAAATACGTGTTTACGTTCAGAAAGTCAACAATCATAGCATTGATAAAAATATGGTAAAAAATTTTTTTTCTCGAAATACTTCAACAAACAGCATTTAATGTAAAATCTATTTGGACTACTTCTGCAAATAATATTGAATGATGAATCACTTTAAACCGTTACGGTTATCAAAGTGAGTGACGTAGTAAGTTTACGAAACCTTATTCATTACAATAAAACATAAGTGCCTACGTCAAATATATAAATAAAGTGCTGATGGAGTATATTTTTTTTGATAGAAAATAATGTTATTACTCGAGAAAATCTGTAATATTAAAAAAAAAAGTGAAAATTGAATAAAAATGTTATTTATTTTTTGAGGAATAAATATTCTGCTACAAAATCCCTTAGTATTATTATAACATCTGAATCTAGTATTTGACATCTATGCCAGTATCGGTCAGTATCTGTGAAATTTGTTACGATAAATGAATGTCTTAAGCCGTGTAGTAAAATGATAATGATACGTTTGATATATTACTCGGTGCTACGTTAATACTATTAGGTATTGAGTACAGTAACAACTAACAAGCTCTCTAATGTATTAGGATTTATTATTAGCTGCGACAGGTTATGTGACTAAAACAGGTAACCTAGTTTAAATTTTATTATAAAAGCCATCGGATGCGTGCGACTTCGTTCGCGTAGCGTAGTAATATTATAATTAAAGTAATTTGTTACTGTTTGCTTGCAGTGTGCCGAAATTCCGATTTCCCGTAGGAATGAGCGATTTTACTAAAATTTTTTACTACTACTAAAAAGTTAAAATTGTATTGGATGTTGACCAGGCTTAGAAGGTACACCATAAAAAGTTTCATTCGAATTCTTCTAGTAGTTAAGGAGATTAGCCCGGACAAACAGACGAACAGACAGAAAAATTAAAAAACATTGGAAAGTGTTCTAACCATCGAAATAACTATTTCGATGGTTCTAACACTATTTTAACATCGCCCCCAATTAGTCTTCCGGTAATATATTTAATGTACAGACACACGAATTTTATTGTTTTATTATATGTATAGATGAATGAAATAGGAGATGTCAGCATAGATATTGCAGACAAATCAGGTAGGCATGATCGGTTTTTGAAAAGCATGTAAGTTTAGTATTCTTTTTTCTGCTTTCATTTCTGAGTTTGTTTCGCCGGTTCTTCTCAGGACAGAGCTAGGGTTGAACCGGAGGTAAATGAAAATTTTGACGTTCAAAAAGCAATTTTTTTAAATTCTATTTTGAATAAAAATATTTTGATTTGATTTTTTGAACATACATGCAGGCAAATCGGGCCAGCAGGACCAGGGAAGTACCACTCGATTAGTCTGAAATTCGATATTAATTATATAAAACAACCACCAGAATTTGCATACAGTTTGCATACGTGTGTCAGCAAAAAAGTTGATAGGATGATACTATCACTATGAAACTAATTTTTTTATTTCACTTACCTATATACTTATTTTTGTGTTATTATTTACTTTCCTACTTTATATTTTTTACGTATAAACGTTGACTAGCTAAACACATGCAACAATAAATATAAATAGTACTTCAGAACATATGCGCGTACACACTTGGGTGATCAAATGAATAGAAGAGGAGAAGAATCACTTGTTCGTCAGCCGATGTCCATAGATATCAGCACCACACAGCCACTAAACCCAGGCCCAGCAAACAGCCGAAACGGAGCCGCAAAACCAACATTTTTTTATAGTATAGGAGGCAAACGAGCAGACAGAGCCTTTCACATGTCTACCGTCGCGCACAGAAGTTATACAAATGTGTTGCCCTCCTCCCTTGTCCCTCCTCCATAGGCCACCAGATTTTTTTTTTTTTTTTTTTTTTTTATGGTATAGGAGGGCAAACGAGCAGTCGGAGCCATTTTCATGACTACCGACGCCCACAAACATTCGCATAGAGGCTATACAGATGCGCTGCCCTCCTTTCTCCTCCCGCCTCCTTGGGCCACCGGCTACTTACACACGGCTACTACTTACTTACTACCAGATGCTTAAATACCGCACAAAACGCGACAGCACGTCTGTCACTTAACACCGGTACCGTGTAAGCGAGAGCTACCTCCCCGGCCCATGTTACAATAGCAACACTGTTAATATGTTATAGCTTATCCTAAAAATACTTCGAACCTTTAGCTATCCATGATCTAACTTGCCTTGTATCCACGGAGGAAGCAAGACAAGTTAGTAACACTTGCTTTGCTTCCTCCGCGTTCATAGCTCTCTTCATTTACACTCATCACTTGCGAAAACCCTTGATGCTACCATCGGACAGTGCCTTAATAATAGATATATTCCCGCTAAAACACAACACTACTTGCCTATTTGCGTATAATTCTGTCGAAGACGGCGACGGTCCTACGACACATCAATAGAAGTGAAACGCGCAGTGCTAAACCAATAATAATGCGATAACAGCGCGATAACTAGCTGCGACAACTGTATTGTGACAATTGAGACAATGTCGTGAATAGAACAAAACCATTGTGTCGTTCGTTAGGCGAGTATAGGCTGTAACACTACGTGGTAAGGTACAGGATGGGGTGGCAAAAATATTGCGCGTTACAAAAAAAATTAGCGTCCCCATGGTTGCTTCGTGTATTGTTAAGTAATAAGTATACAGTGGCGTAGATGTATGATAAGATCTAGATCATTTAAGTAGGAATTGTATTAATTTCAATCCTAATGTGGAAAGTAGTACCACAATTCCTTATTAAACTTCTTAGATATAGCCCCAGGTACACCTGGGACATTCCATGAAAGTCAAAAATTACAATTTACTTTAGCACTTAAACATGAATTTAAGCTTGATCCTGCAATGCGTTCTTTAGAAAACTCCTGATAGATACATAGACGGACACACAGAAGGACAACAAAGTAATCCTATACCAAATATTAGTTATAGTGTATAAAGTATTTATCTAGTACTAGCTTCCGCCCGCAGCTTCGCCCGCGTGGATTTCGGACTTCAGAAATGGAATTATTATACATATAAACCTTCCTCTTGAATCAGTCTATCTATTAAAAAAAACCCCATCCACATATGTTGCTTAATTTTAGAGATCTGAGCATACATACACACAGGCGGCGTAAAGCGACTTTGTTTTATACTATGTAGTGATATTCAACCACGTTGTCGATGTCCCGAGTTGGACCAACAATTATTATTATTAGAATTTTTCTACTTCTAATAACAGTCTGGTCCGTCAGACAGCAGCTGTCCTTTTGGAATAAGTAAAGGGAATAGAGAGTGCACTTGTGTTTGTGCACACTTGTACACTATAAAGACGTATCTTACGCAGTTGGTTAGTTTATACAAAATACCGCCTCAGGAGAACTTCGTGTGGTTTTATCTAGGTATGTTATATCGGGGCATGTGACAAAAAATGAGTGTATTTCGTGTGGCGCTAACTACAAGAACAAGTAATAACAGATTGTCATAATATCGAGTGTCGCTTGTTGATGTGATGATGTGGCCGTCACGAATTGTTTCAAGAGCTACCTTTAATGTTATTTGGATAGAATATGACCGTCATTTTTAGGGTTCCACACCTCAAAAATATAACTTGCCTGTACGTCTGTCAAGGAATTCTCAAGGGTACTTTTCTGTGACCTTAGCTTATAAAATTTGGAACACATGAATACAATGCAGGAAAAGAAAAAATCGAGCTTCATCGAATTGCTATAGGTGCAAGTCGGGTGACGAGGCTAGGCTTATGGCTGAAAGGGGGACACCGGGTGATTACTCCCACTCACTCAGAGGTGGAGGAGATGAATTCTGATATGAGAAAGATGGCTAATTAAAAATGCAATTTAAATCATATCCAACCAAGAGATCTCGCCTCTCCCAACTTAAAAAAATGTGTATATAGAAACAATCTATAGTAAGCAAACGTAGATTACTAGTCTCTTAGTAGTAGTAGCTTATGCCTAAGCAAGCTTCAATGTAGCAATTATACTTCTTCAAGTAGGTACAGTAAGAGGTAGTGACACACTGCATGCTTGGATGCAGCGAAATTAGGCCGCCATGATCAGGGAGGTACCTCTCGCTTACACGAGACCGGCGTAAAGTGACAGCTGATCTGTAGCGTTTCGTGCGGTGTGTAAGTAGCCGGTGGACCATGGAGGTATAACCTCTATGCGGATGTCTATGGGCGTCGTTAGTCATGAAAATGGCTCTGACTCATCGTTTGCCCCCCCCTATAACATAAAAAATGGTATATCTTTGAAAGTAGCTTCAAAGTTCTATCTTGTCATATCGTAAACGCCTTAAATTTTCAAGATTGAATTTCCTCTCATCTATAGCGCTCGCATGTCAAAATATTTCACCATAAAACGATCTCTTTTGGTGTTTTCATGACCAGGTCACGTTGAACCCCGCCGCTGTTGATTTTCGTGAACAAATCAATGGGGCGGGGAGATCTACGGTGTCTGTTCCACCATCGACACGCGATGTGTGAATTATGGCGTCTTATGGGGCGAAGACATTTGCGATGAAATGTTGAGATCAGTCGCCATTTTATGGCACCCGTCAATTATCATTATTAACCTTATTGTTAAGAGAGGCTACACTCTACCGTAGCTTAATTTATTATATAATATTTTTTAAAATAATAAATAAAATATTTATTTTACTTATTATATTTAATATTAATAAAATATTTATTTTATTTATTATATTCAAAATACACCGCGTAACCCTATTTATAGTAGCGTGATACACACATATAGCCTATAGCTTTCTTCTATAAAGTGACTATCTAGCACAGAATAAATTTTACAATTCTGACTAGTAGTCCCTTAGATTAGAGACGTAAGTGACGTAGGTTAAAGCGGTAAATCGTTACGCTATCTACGTTACTGTTTTACACCTGAATAAACAAGAGTAAGCTCCAGAAATTAGCGGTAGGTACAAGATCGTGTCGGTATAAAGACGAAACGGTCGACTGAATCTCTGTGAACGCGCAGCTAAAACAACTAATTATGATCCTTGATTGATTAAAGATAGGGCTTCAAGGGATG
>LUGF01005888.1:229495-250867 GCA_001625245.1 Calycopis cecrops
AACGTCATCAATTCGAATTTAATTAAAACATTGTTTTATGTTTTCATTTAATAAGTTATTATAAGCCGTTGTTTACAAACATCACCTTTGAAAATCGAACGCCTTTGTTCGATTTTCAAACGCTCAAATAATTGAATTTGGAAAACAAACCGTCAGTTTTATTGCATTTAAAATTTTATGCGTTGACAATAAAATCGATTTTCGTCTGTCCGTTCCTGAGATCATATCTGTAGTTAGTTGGAACCCAATAAATAAATTGTATATTGGATTCAATTATTGGATCCATGGGGTTATCTGATGGGTGTCCAGTTCAAAAACCATATACATGACATTACGTTTTTTTATCTTAGGGCGGAATTGAGTACGAAAGAGAACATAATTTTGTAGGTTACCTCCTATCTATTAATCCTTGGACTATTGGTATATAAAGAGTAGTTTTTCCATTCATTACAATACTCTGCAGATGAGTGTCATAGTGGACTAGATCAAACACTAAAAACTATTTTTTATATTATTTATATCATATGACATATATAAGTTTACAAGAAAAGATGTTCGAAAAATTCAGTAGTAGGAGTGGGAGGGAATAAGAGAGATAGAGAGTGTGAAAGTGAGAGTAAGAGTAAGAGAAGCTTTCTGAACAAAATAAAGAAAAGATAAGTAACATGTACTTAACCTTTTATTTAGCTGAATAAGCAATCTTATGTTTCCAGTACCTAGTTATTATCTGGGCAATATACAACAATAGTTGGCGATTTTGTGTTGTGCTTGAAATAAATAACAAAAAACTTAAATAAAAGCATACCAGCTCCCAAAATAATCCAGGTTTAACTAAACAGCGCCATCTTTTTGTCTCCATTTCAAGGGTTTCCAATAACGGATTGAAAAAAAAAAATACACTTTTCATGAGTTCTATAAATTTTGTGGACATAGTTAATATACATTTTTTTACTAAGTCTATTGTATTTTTTGATAGATGCCTACTGCATAAAGATCCGAAAAAAGTTAGGCTCTAAGGGAAGATTTAGAGCATAACATGAAACAAATACCAGTTAAATTAGACCTCTAACAAAGTACCTACTTAACGGTTAGGGTTGCCATTCAAACCTCTATCAGAAATAAATAGTAGTAGTAGTTTGTTCATTGTCCCGTTTATAATCCAAAAATCCCATTTTCATCTGGCAACCCTAAGCATGCTTCCTATGACGTAGGGTTGTCGATGGTGATACTTATCTCACCGATCGACGTCCGAACGATATAATTAGAACTGTTATCAGCTGATCCTTATCTCTGTTCGCGGAACCGTCCGCGCTCGCCCCGGTGACAGTTGCGGGAACTGGACGCTGTGTAAGGAGTTTGAATGTGTAATTATATCTCCGTACCTCGCGATGTCTCACCGTGACGTCATACGAGGAAATAAAGTGAGAAAATTGATGACGTAGGAAAACGTGTTATAGGTATAGTTTATGCATGGGCACTCACCACTGCGAAAGTAAAATTTTTTAAAATAAAATTTAATCTTTTTTCAACTTACTTTTTTTTTTTTCAACAACAACAACGAAATTTTTGTCAACGGTCAGTGGGCTGTGTCATCTCACGTAATAAAGCCATTTCTTCGGAATAAAGAAAATATTGAAGTCGCTTCAGATTGTAAAATATAGGTAGGAATTTATTTATGAATCCTCGCAGAACTTTTTTGCGCTATACATTAATATACATTTCGCATTTAAAATATTAGTATCTAGTTAGGTATTCACTGAACGAGAATAGATAAAATAATACCTTTAATACTAATGTGTTACATACAGGCTTAAATGGCAGATAATTCTAATAAAATATGCAACTAACTATATCTTTGTAAAACGGCAGGTGCCGGGGAGCGCGGCTAGTCAACCCCCTCCCCTCGACATGACATCCAAGAGGTGCACATGTCCACGTCTACATCTGTCAGCCGGCGAACAATACGAGTACACGCCGGCCAGTTTATCTTGACCCCTACCGTTTTTTGGAGTTCGGTACGAGTGGATAAAAAACGGAAAATGCTTGATAGGTGCATTATATATAGGATACTTGGCGTCGCATTTCGATAGGTTTGCGAATCTTCGGTGGCTTATTGGTGAAAAGGGACAGTACCTACGTCTGCAAAACAGGTATTAGGGTCAATGCACACCAAAAGCGCGGCGAAGAGCAGCGAAGCGGAGCGCAGTTTATGTGTCATATAAATTTCAACTTTATTTTCATTAATCTAGTACTTATTATCGAATTCTCGCGACTTCTGGAGCATTCCAGCGACTTCGCGGGAATCGGCGCGTCTCGTTCGAGTTTCTCATGCGATAATAGATAAGTGTTATAGTAATTATTATAAAGTTGAAATTCATATGACACACAAACTGCGCTCCGCTTCGCTGCCCTTCGCCGCGCTTTTGGTGTGAATTAACTCTAAGGATGTCCATCGACTGTCATCCATATAGGTAATTTAATAAAGCAGTAAATACTTTTTAGTATGTTAAATCACACTTATTTTGAATCTGAGTAGGTAATGATTGATTGATGATTGAGGGGTCGAAAGTTAGAACGCCAGCACATGAGACTCTTAGACGCGGCGATCGGCGATTTAGTCGCTTTTTAGAACCTGAATGCAGCGACTAGACGCGTAGAGCGCACACTTCAAAACGACGCGTCGATTTAGTCGCTAATGTATGTCAATTAATGTCAAATTCCGATGTTGCGTCTAAACGCAGCCGCACGACTACTGCGACCGATCGCAGAGAGTCGCTGCGTCGACTGCATGGATGTAGTCGCGAAGTCGCACGTTTAACCTCGTGTGTGCTGTTGCTCTTAGTAAAAGTAGGTACCATTTAGTTGGTGTGCTCCGTTGCAGCATTGGGACCAGGGGTTAGGATGGGAACCAGACCCCATTGCACGGTTCCAACGTGGAGTTAGGACTGTTCAAAGGCAGCCGGACAGCCCCTAAGGAGGAAGAGTCTGGCCTTTTCACCGAGGCCAGCCTCGCTGGAGGCGCCCTGTTGCTGTCAGATCCGGCGCCCTCCAATCATAACGGCTGAATGCACCCGCAGGGGTTTAGTCGGTAGGGGCAACCCAGTTGTCGAGCCCGACACTGTACCCGGTTGAGCCACCCGGGCTCCTGGGTAGCGTGCGTAAAGGCATTCCCCTGCGTCAACAAAAAAAAAAATGGTACCATTTAGTAGTAGGACTTTAATAACTTTGTGACATTAGCCAATGTGAAAATGCCAAACCCACAGCCAACTCAGTATCGTAAAGTTAATCAAATAGCCCTAACATTAGCAGCTCTGGCGAAAATTGTCACGAGTGGCACGACGAAGTGGCTGAAACGTCCAATTTTCGAATTAATACTAATTTTACAAAGCATCTAGGTAACTCCCAGTTCGACGTCATTGTTATTCTTTCATTTTTGCTAGTTAATATCTAAATTTAACACAAGGGTGCATTTTGACAGTTAAAGTAGGTACTGCCTCTATGTTTCCTGCACGATTCACTCATCGATCAAGGGCGCACTTTACTGAAACTTCTTATCTTCTTTCTTCTTGTAAAAGATTTAATAGTCATCTTAGTTTCAGAGGCTTAGGCTCGTAAAGGATTGGATAAAAAAATTAAACTGGCTTAAAAGCTGTCATTTATTGATCTATAACATTATTAAGGTACAGGGCTCGGATAAGTGGAGCATGTTGCGCCAGGGGTCGCGGGTTCGAATCCCGCCTTGGTCATGGATGTTTATATTTGTATTTATATGTATTTCTATATATTTGGGGGAGGCCTTTGCCCAGCAGTGGGACAACATTGGCTGAACAAAAAAAAATGTATTTCTATAATAAAAATCTTAAATATATTCCGTTGTCTAGTACCCGTAACACAAGTCCTTACGGAACTTAGCACGGGGCTAGGCTAACGTGGTGTGTAAAGTCCACAGATATTTATTTATTTATTAACCATAAACGGTCAAGAATATTGCGCTCATTGTAATATTGCGTAGGAGAACCGATCGTCTAGGAGTGGCTTAATTAAAATGACACTTGTATTATTATAGACAATCAAATGTCACCTGTCAACTGTCACACTGACAGACCACACGGAAAAAAGTTCGAAATTCAAACGCGGACGGAACGGATCATTCCAGTTGTCAAGAACCCCTGCGTACAGACGAGGGTCTCTGTGCATGCGATACGCGCCGCGGGGGGCAGATGACCGCATGTGATTTACGACGGGCCGCATATGCGACTCGTGTAATTATGCGCTTGTTTCGGCCACGGGCGTTTCTTGCGCTCCACACTCCCGTGTTACGGTTAAAGTACTGGACTTAGACTAGTTTGCCGCGTGGTTTCGTTTGTGACGTGTTACTCGTTACAGCGTTATGGTTTTTTTTTTAATTATTATCAATACCATTTCAAGCCCATGGCAAATCCATCTCCTGGGTCTCTTTCAAACACTCAAATAATGTCAACATCATCTGTGACCACGGCCATCTCTGATCGAAAGCCCTTTTGAGCCAGAGTCTGCTATCTTTATAATTACGCTATCTTTATATATACTGTATAATATAAACTGAAGCTAAAGCTAAGCTAATAATTTCGCTGAAGTAAAAATACGTAGGTACTCAACGCACAAAACGCGACAGCACAGCTGTCACTTTACGCCGCGAACGGTATCGTGGGAGCGAGAGATACCTACCTCCCCAATCGTGCCGGTTCTATTCGCATACATGCAGTGAGGCACTACCTCTTACTAAAAAATATGGGATAGGTAGGTACCTAAGTATTTAGGGAGTACACCAAAAAACTATATGTCATACCAACCTAGGTATCCATTACCTACCTTGGATTGTTAGCCTATATTAAGCCTTGTAGGCTATAAAAGATATGTCTAAACAATAATGTTACAGTAAATTTCTAATAACTGATCTTGTTCTTTAGAAATGTCCCGTTACAAATTAAACAAAATATTAACCTACAATAGCTAAAAAGAAGACACAAAAAACTACCCCATACAGAATAACATCCGGAACAAACTGATATTCGTTACCGTTATAAAAACATCCATTACAACCCCATCTAAATATCTATCGATGTTGAATCGAATAGAAACCAATTTCACCCCATATTGTGTCAATATCGATTATAAAAAGTATCGAATCATGGGACGCGTAAAAAGGAACGCGACTTTTAATGACTCGACTAATTTGAAAAAAGAATGCGTTTTTTGCGTATTTGACGTTGCCTTTTGACAGATAAAATTTTTAGAACCCTTACGCCCATGCCAAGAAAAAAAAATTTAGAACTCCATTTCTAGAAGTGACTTCTTGAAGTAATTTCTAGAAATGGGTGGAAAGTGAGCTAGCTGGACTCGTGACTTGGGTTGCTTTGTAAGCCAAGACATATTGATAGTTTTTATTATACTTAGGCATATTTGTCAGTATTAAATGGAAAACTCTTTTTTTTATATAATTTACATTTATTTGTTTGTATATGCCCAGTAGAGTCCACAATAAGCTATTTTGGTACGAGGTAGCTACCATTCATGCTTGTATGTAGCCGAATTATGCCAGCGCGAGCGGGGAGGTACCTCTCGCTTACACGAGACCGGTGTAAAGTGACAGCTGTGCTGTCGCGCTGTGACGCGGTTAATTTTTACATCATATCTACAAATTAAGGCAGAACGATCTTTGATGCGATGTGTAAATAGCCGGTGGCCCATGGAGTGAGGAGGAGGAAGGAGGGCAACACATCTGTATAGCCTCCGTGCGGATGTCTATGGTCGTCGGTAGTCTTAAAAACGAATGTACCTATATAATAAAGCAATGATTGTTAAAATTAAATATCACTTGTCTTCCTACGCAGATTGTCAGTGCCATATTTTTTAAACAAAGCCGGGGCGGAACTCTAGTTAACCGAGGCGCTATAAAAACGGTCCCGCTACACCATCACACTCGGTGGACAATGAGAACGGAACGCGAACAAAAGGCGATTTAATGACATCAGTCACCATGATGTAGTGGTATTATGGGTTTTACACACATTTTCTCACAACTCATGTGGTCTCCAATTTTTGACTACCGTTTTTTTATAGCTCGGGTATTTTATACTGTAGGTACGTATAAAATACCCACACTATAAAAAAGCCGTTTTCATAACTACCGACGATGCGTTACCTCGACTTTCCTCCTCTCCCCTCCATGGGCCACCAGATAGGTACTTAGGTTCCGCATGAAAGCTTCAGCACAGCTGTCACTTTACGCCAGTATCGTGTAGGTAAGCCAACCAATCATGCCAGCCCAATTCGACTGCATGCTATCTCTCGTTGTTGTGATGAGTAGGTATTATGATGATGAAGTTTAAGTTAATGCCGATGACGACGATGCTAATAATAATTATGATAATGTCAATGACGATGATGATAATGGTGATTTTAATGCCGATGGCGACTATGTTGATAATGGTGATTTTAATGCCGATGGCGACTATGTTGATAATGGTGATTTTAATGCCGATGGCGACGATGTTGATGATGATGATGACAGTATCAATGGCGTTGATGATGATGATGATGATGTTGATGTTAATGATGATGATAATGTCAATGACGATGATGTTAATGATGGTGACGATGTTACTGCTGATGATAGACGAAGATCAGAGCAGCACCGTCCACTCGTCAGCGACACGAAGGCGAACCAATCGGGTTTATTGACCAGTTTTATGATCTAACTCTCGGACTACAGGCCGCCTGTCACACCGACCTGTAATTCGTAATTACTGTTCGGTTAAACTTTATCTATTACCTAACATGCTCATCATGTTTGATTTTGTTTCAGATGTTTATGTGTTTAGTCATGTAAATGTAGGTAGGCAGTACTATGTTAAAACAATTTACGATAGGCATGTAGGTAGGTATAAGTATCTATATGTAGATAGGTACCTAGGTATACATAAGTAATTAAGTTGAGGTGATGTTCACCTATATTGAGGTTTTTATTTTACCATATTTAGGTACTTACTTACCTATTTAATTTATGGTATAGGTATCCAAAATTTTATAGATACTACCAGCAGATGATTAAACTATCGACTTCGTCAGAATAACTACCTAACTAACTACACAATCACAATCGATAGGTACCTATCTGCGGGAAAACAGGGCGTCCCCCATCGTCTACATAACCAGAAATACTTCTGTCGTCACTAGTTCGAAGAACTGTCATGGCACTTGTAATAATATTACCATCCATCGTTGTAGGTCCATCCAAAAAAAACTTAATTATTGATTTAATATGCATTTCATTACCGTAGTCACAATGACATGACGTGTTATTTGATATTTACTTTTTAAATTAGAAAAAGTTTAACTTAAATCGAATTTAAATATTGAATTTATATGACAATTTCCATTGACCTCGCCCGATGTGTGATTTTTTGTAACGCACTCCAGCTTTCTTCCCAAGTCAAACGTGCGTATAGAAGTTTTACTTCAAAAATCTTCTTGCGTGTATATCGAGGATTTATTGGGTTGCTAATTCTGTATTGGTAACGTTATATTACATGCTTGTAAATAGCTCTCTACTGAACGTACATTTTTCTTAAACGCTTTATCTACGGTGTAACACAAGGAAATTCAAAATCACCGAACACTACCGCCGCCAATTTGCTCAATTCTAAACCTTATCACCCAAACTTACAGTCGACATTCCCCTGCCATCATTATTAATATGAGAAAAGTAATTAGTGTTGTCAGTACGTGTATAACACAGTAGGTTGTCATAAAACGGAAAACGATTATTAGACGCCGGTAACTCGGGTCGCGGCGAATCGATTTTAAATTCATTACGATTATAGCTTATTGCGTCCGACTTCTATTTTGTTTTGTCTGTGGTTTTTTGTGTGTTCACCAGTAGGTTGGTAGGTACCTAGACTAAGGTACTATTACTCAGTTGTATGTCTATGGTTAATAGAAAGGTAAGATGTAGTGTCATGTTGCATTGAACTAGACCGGCACGACCAAGGAGGTTCCTTTCGCTCGTACGAGTTTTCTTTGCTGTTGCGTTTCGCAAGATGTGTGAGTAACCGAAGTCCCATGCAGGGAGGAGGAGGAGGAAGAAGGAGGCCAACGTATCTGTGATATTTGTGGGCGTTGGTAGTCATCAAAGGATTCCGTCTGTTGATTTGTCCTCCATACCATTATAGAAAGAAAAGCTCTTAGTAAGGTCTTAGGTAATTTATAGACTTTTTGTTTCTCATTCTCTGACCTACTGATGTACCTACCTACCTATCATACGGGTAGGTAGTAGGTAGTAGGTTGCGCCAGAGTTTACGGATTCGACTCCCGTCCATGTCATGGATGTGTAGGTACCTACCTATTAAAAACTTAAATACCTACTTAGGTAGGTATAAGTAGATAGGTACCTATATAATTTCATAAATGTATAGCATTACACATTAATTATATTAGTTGTTGTCTTATAGGTATCTAGGTACCTAGGTACCTACCTGTAGGTAGGTATCATACCCAAAACCTTAAGATGCACAGGACCCAGCTTACGTGATAATATGATAAGCTCAAAATAATAACCTTATTACCTACCTCAATTTCCCTCGACAAACAATACCAAGATGTGATCTTGTTCATGAAATTATAACTTTTTACCCCACTTCCCCTCGTCAAACAGTAGATGTGACCGTGTTGATGATGTTTACCTAGGCTGTTGTTACCGTGTGTCGCGATCAATACCCGCCGCCCCGCGCCCCGCGCAGGTCACCTACATAGTGCTAGCTGTTACCTGGATTGTCTGACTATTTAGAATTGTTACTTAACATAATCAATATGTTTAGTGAAACGAGTTTCATTTTTGACAAAATAGGTAGGTCATATCTCTAGATAGGTGCCTGTCCATTTTTTAATCTCAACACTTTATCAACGGTTAACAAGATACCAACAACAAGGTACCTACCAAGGTGTACCTATTTAGATAGGTACCTATCTACCTACCTTTGGGTATACCAGGCTCAAGTAGTTGGATAGTTTTTAATGTCAGGTACCTACTTACTTAGGTACCTACAACCTAGGTACCTACCAATAATATAGGTACCTATTTAAATCAATTGTCTCTTCTGATCTCTCCCGAGCTAACTAATAGTCATTGACAAAGATAACTGTCAGGTCGTACCGGATCGGATTAGCCGTTTGTTCGTTGGATTAACCGTCTTCTGCGATTCAAAGGGACGGGCAAAGGACCTCCCAGCTGAGCTGCTCTTACTCTGGCCTCTTACCCCAAGTCTGTCCAGTATGCTACCCATACCGGACAGGCTTAGGGGGAGAGGCCAGACTAAGAGAAGCTCAGCTAGAGCGTCCTCCACTGCCCCTCTGAAGGAGCAGATGGCGGTGTGGAATGGGACAACTGGCGAGTCCGATTTCGGACACATGGTCCTATCCGGCACAGCCTTGGGTATGCCGGATAGGACAGAGGCACGCGAGCTTCCCCTCCCCCTCACCCCGCCAAGGTGGGGCCATCTGCCTACCTAGCTCTTATCACCTTACTTTCACTGATTCTTCGTTAATCCATACCTATGCCATAGTCAAGTGTGTAAGTACCTACCCACCTTGCCTTAACCTACCTACCCAACTATAAAATATGCTTATCTACCTACCGTTATCATTTTTTAATAGAACATCAAAATACTACAACTCTCACTTAAAAATACTAAGCATACACTCATCTAACAATTCAAAACTCAATTCGAGCATTTCAAACATAGAACCGCTGCTTATTTAAAAATAGAACGCCTCGACCCCGCCCACCGGGTGACATTGTTGACCAATCAGCGATGTCGCAATGCCGCCCGCGACACAACCAACCAATGGCGCGCGTCGCCCACATCCAATGACATCGGGTGACATTCCGCCTTGTCGTGTGGTTGGTGTGTTTTTGTCACTGACACATATGGGACGTCAAATTTGGCGCCAATCTTATTTTTTGGGATTTAAAGAGATGTGTGACGTAAAATTGTTTAGTTTTAAAAGCTTTCAGAATTTACCTACCAGTAACATATTTTATCGAATAGGTAAGCCTATGTCTACGAGTTTTCGAAATAGTTATCTATTTATATATTTTAGTTATTATTAGGTAGGTACCTATCTATGTAGGTAACTAGATACCTGGGTAAATACTTTGGCACATAGGTAGATACATTTACGCAACTACTTACGTAAATTAAATAGAAAATTGAATTAAAGAATCTCTTTGTAAGTTTTTACCTATATACCTAATATAAAAAAATATTATCCACGTAGATAGGTAGGTACCATACCTACCCTACCTACCTACTACCTAAGTAGCCTACCTTTTTTAATGCAGGGGAATACCTATCTAGGTATTAGGTATACGTAAATATATTTCCCTAAATCCCCGCCTAGACGCCTAGGTGGCAACTAGACCTAGGTATATTGGAATTGACACTCAGAGAATTACCGACTAAAGCCCTGCGGGTGCTTGCAGCCGCTGTAATTGGAGGGTCCCTCCAGCGACAGGCTGGCCTCTGCGAAAAGGCCAGCCTGTTTGTAGCCTTTCCTTGAAGACAGTCCGGCTGCTTCTGAACAGTCCCTACTACGTGGTCGGACCCGTGCCATGGGATCAGGTTCCCATCCTGACCCCTGGTCCCAGAACCTAGTAGGTACAACAAAGGAGCACGCCACCGTATCGAAAATTTTACGAGATGCTATGGCATATAATACCTATAGGTACCAGCCTAGCTGTTACATTACGATTTACGACAGTTTTCTATTTCAGTTTTTCAAAGCTGTGGGCAGGAATTGGGAAAGGTTAGCCGAAGATCGAAGCCAGTGGCGTGCTATGGGAGAGGCCTATGTCCAACAGTGGACTGCAATATGCTGATGATGATGATGATGATGACGACGACGATGAGTTTTCTATAGGATATGCGAGAGATGCCTTCCTGGTAACGGCGGCATTTAGAAGTTTTACGTGAAAACTGCAAACAGGCCCAATAGTGCCATGTCACTGTGACCAGACGTTCCTATACCAAACGGAACAACAAAAGGTAGGCAGGTACCTCACCTAATAATTAAAGTTATTTAAAGTACCCAGTTACTCTATCGTAAATTTTCTTCTTTAACAAACCTACTAAGAAGTCACGTCTAACTCCGACAATTTTCGCCCAAGCCTCGATAGTGTTGTGTCACAGTCGTTGTCAGCCATCGAGGTTAGCTCAAATGAGATCATACGTTACGACAAAAGGTACCTGTCTACCTGACCCAGTAGGTATTTAAATGATCAGTAATCAGTTACCTAGGTACCCTTTACCTAAAACTTCTACTTTAACATAACGTCTACAAAGTTTCCCGTATAGCTGCAAACATTTTCGCCCAATTCTGTCGTGTCACGGCGTAAAAAAATGACACGTTGCGCAGTTGTCAGCCGCCGTCAGCTCACGCGAAATGAGCGCAGTGGCGGGGACAGCGATGTTGTTTATTTTTTATTGGCCATAGATATATGTTGATAGATGCTACAGTGATAGAAGTTACCTATGTTCTAATTTCGTTTTAGTTTAAAGGAAAACGGTCAGTCATAAAGTAATGATTTAATAACAACTGGACTGGGCTAGGACAGTTTTATTATTAGTGATTGGTTGTTCCATTCAAAAATACAATTGTTGTGTTAAATGACATCTCCCGAATTGGTACCTATATCAGCCTCTGTCAGTCCAATATCTACCAAACACTTGTCTGGAGGTAGATACATGTCATAGCGGGCTGTCAATGTGCCAGACTATTTTTGAAATAAGTGTGGTAGGTACTTTATTACCCTCATGATGTGCCTTAAAAATAATTATTTCTCTATAGACGTGTTTCTTAGGCATCTTTATAATATACTAGGTAGCCCCGCGGTTTCACCCGCGTAAATTTCGATCCCGTGGAAAATAGAAAATCATCCCATGTCATCCCATAAGAACATTTTTTCGGGATGTTTATCCAAGTTACCCTCTATGTGTGCCAAAGTTCATGAAAATCGGTTCAGCAGTTTTTGTGTGAAGGAGTAACATACAAACATACAAACTTTCGAATTTATAATATTATATGAATGGTTTAGATTCACAAATCGGCCTGGCAGATGGCGCTGGAGTCAGTATCTCGAATATTCAATATTGTAGGGTCAAGTAATGGGTCGATACCTATTCCAGGCACATTGTTACAAATCACCATGGCAACATATTTTCCAATAATGACACAACAACGTCTGTCGGGCAGTTAATAATATAATATACCTACTTACATTACCACTTAAATATTTGATGATATTTTTTCCCAGGGAATTTCATTCCAAGCTTCTATTGATTGCGGATGTTGACAAAAATTAACAAAAGGTAAATACCCTTGCTGCAATATAGCTGAATTCGGCCATCAGTATTGGGAATCTGCATAAAAATTGTGCAGATGTAGGTATTGTACTGTACAGCAGACTCCCATTACTTATACAAAAAAAAAAATCAATCACATCCTCTTTGATTTGTCTAGCAATTTTATATCAACCACCGCTTAAAAACAGAGTATTGCAGATACATTAGTACTCCGTTACGGGATTTTAACCCTTATTCTAAGGGTCGAGGGTCCAAAACGAACCACACAAATGTTGCACCGTCACTTTTGGTACAAGGGTGGTTTTTTTAGCAGATCGTTTTGTACTCAAACGCTCGTGAGTGATACAGATTAATCGTAAGGGGGTCGCCGGTTCTGTTCCCGTTTCGGAATTATATTTTAATAGGGAATAAGGAAAACGGGCCGATTTTTGGTATCGCCACTTTTGGTATGTACCTACCTACCAATGCGTGTAATTGGGGTAGTAAACAGAATATGAATCTAGAGGTTTTGGTGATTCTGTCGAGGTATGTTCTTACTTTTTTACTGACAGGTCTAGCGCTGTTTGATGACTACCGCCGCCCATAAATATCCGCATATTTTTAGTCGTTGGTAACTACCACTTACTAATATGTACCTAGGTATAATAAGATCACTTTAGCCATCAGCTTCTGCATTCTGAATATCTAAGCCCTATCCAGCAACTTTTGTTTGTACTCCATGTTTTGATCAGCTTCTTCTCCTCATTTTTAAGGGGGCAAACAAGCAGCTGGAACCTTACGCTGAATACCGACGCTCATGGAAATCTGAAAGATAGATTAGGTACCCACGTTTCTTTCCTTTCTTCTTCCCTTACAGTAGGCCACGGGCTACTCGTAAACCATACGTAACGTGACATCGTAGCTGTCACTTTACAGTAGTAACATGTGAACGAAAGTTTCTGCCGGAACAATTGATGAAGACTAAGAAGCACGGAGTACCTAGGTACATATTTAGTTATACCGGTACCTACTCGTACTAGATTAAATTACCTATACTATAGCATAGTTAGGGAAATTCGTTGGTCTAACAGTTTCTAAGTTTTAGATAGTTCGGCTAAACTTACCTACAAAGGTTCCTATAGGTACCTACTGTCTTATGCACTTTAGTTTATTCATAACCTTGTTCAAAAAAAGTTTTATTTTTATTTAGAAATCAGAAAATAGGTTATACAGATGAGTTGCCCTCCTTCCTTCGTCCGTGGGCCACCGGATACTTACACAGCGCATGAAGCGGGAAAGCACGGCTGTTTCTTTATGACGGTCTCGTGTAAGCGAGAGGTACCTACTTGGAAAATTCCACACAGATTAACAAATATTGCAAAATGTTTACAGATGCAGCTTAAATCATGTGGACCTTACAAATCGATGATATGATGATACAAAGCTCGGCATTTGGTGGCTGTCATCGTTCTTCCGCTGTAGACTGGTGACACGATCGTCCCAACATATTACACATAAATATAATTATAGAAAATACAAATAATCATTAACACATTAAATCATCGAGATAATTTAAAAAAGTCATCTAGATTAAAAAGCAACGTGTCGTACGCAAACATCAAACAATACTTCTCATCAGCGGTGATGATGCGCCATGTTTTTTGTGACACCATGACACACCATGACACGCCATGACACCGGCCCATTGTCACGGTGTAATTACTGGCCATAATGAGGTGCGAGGCCTGAAGAAAGCCGCATAATGACAGTGACAGGCTTTTTTTTAATTGCGCCAGGGAATGTGTGTGTGTCATCGTCACCTGCGAGAAGTGTGTGTTCAGAACAGATACCTGTTTGGCTTTGGGTGTTGAACTAAAAGGAGGCGCCGCGAACTCAAACGCATATAACACAAAAATATGCCATGTTCGGTGAACGCGGTAGGCGCAACATAGAGCGACTCGAATCGTTGATGACCCTGTTATTTCCGGACAGCTCGATCCTTTGACCCTACGGAGAGATGTCGGTTCCCTCTGCATCTTTTACCGTATTTTCAATGGGGAGTGTTGTGAGAAATTGTTCGGCTCATAGGACATCGCGACAGAACTCAAAGTTCCACGCCTACCACCTAGATATTCCTAAATGTAGTAGGTGCTGTGCGGTATAAACGCCATTTTTTACCGCGTACAATTATAGTAGGTACTATGGAACCAGCTGCCTTCCTCGGTATTTCCAATCCGATACGTCTTAGGGATCTTCAAGAAAAGAGCATTCCTCTTTCTTAAAGAACGGCAACGCGTCTGCAAGACAACTAGTTTTGCGGATGTCTATGGGCGGCGGTAGTCAATAATCACCTGCTCGTTAGCCCTCCATAATATAAAAAAAAGTAAAAAAAAACGCGCCATGTAGGTACACTACATCACGGGTGTGCATGTGCTTGCATATTATGAAGAATACAACTTTTTCAACATTTTGCATCACTGTAATCTCCGAAGTGATGATTCTTCTTACCTATTTTTATTATAAAACTTACCGTTTAGCTGGAAAACTCAAACAACCGATTTTTGCAACATTTGACCTTCAATATTTTTTTCCACACTTCAGATTGATGTGGATAATTGACAAATTGTGTTTAATAGGGGTTCCCAACATTCATGCCAATTTTGGCAAGGTGCGAATTAATGTAACCTTACCCCTATTTTTGATGCTAACTTAACCGGACTATAACCACATGAAAAAGGCACGCTAAACTCTACATCACTAAAAAACACATCCAAAAAAAATAAAAGCAGTATATCTCTAATGCAATGCGCAATTAAACTAACCGCGAAAAAAAAACAAATGCCACCCACAGGTTAAATGAGCCGTCGGACGTCGTTGTCACTGTCACTGTCACCGTGACAGACGCATTAGCTTTCGCGCCGGTGTCGGGTGACGGTTTTCAACTGCAATTACCTATAATTGGATATTAAACGTAATTACACCTTTACGGCGTATGTTCCACGATTTAAATTGAGTTTAGTGCCGGTCCCTACTTCGTCTGGATTTATTGCTGGTTAATGTGTGGGTAGTTTTGCAAAATTTTTATTTGCCATAATTCAGTTGAACTTTACTCATTATTATCGTAAACGCCTTGCCTAGAAAAACGAAGACAATACGATTACGTTACGATTCCCCATTAGTGTGCGTTGCAGTGTGAAGTTTCATACAAAGAATACTGACCGGCTCGAGGTGATACTGTTACGATCCCTTTCCAAAACACATAATATTGATCTTTCTTTATTAGACATTTTTTTTTATTGTACGAGTATAACGGCATGACAACGACAAGTTACTAGCATATTGTTGCACGATCATCCCATGCCAATGGGCCACCGAAAACTCTCTAACAGCATGAAACGCGACTGCTGAAAGTTTCCCTATCACGTGAAAAGTACCGACCCGGTCACGCCGGATCAATTCAGCTACAGTACAACATGGCACTACCTCTTGCAAAATCAAGTTCCAAATCAATCGCCCAGGTCCATAGTTGAACATCACTACCAAACTTTGTCAGCCCATTGATGGACATGACCTATTTTTTACTAACGGGAAGAAAGCAGAGCTTTTATTTTTAGAATAGGGTGTTTGACAATTTTTTGATTTTTTTTATTTCATACTTTATGACTTGTTAAACACGTGTACCTACATATTTTTTTTTTTAAGTTTGAGATATTACACTCGCGCCTTATACAGTGCAAACTGTCATGGCAGCGCAATATGATTAGATTGACGTGAAACGCAAGTAAATAAAGTGTCAAACACTAGGCAATTCGGCTAGAGTTTACTTGCCGGTGACGTCATCTGAGTTTCAACCGATCACTAAACGTTTTTGACGTTGACAAATAATTGGTTCTTTAATTCGCAAATTTTACAATAAATATGCATTTTTTTTTATAAAATAGACTTGTATACGGTTTATTATTAACTTATTTAATATGATGACTATAATTCGTAGTAGGTACCTATATTTTTGATAGTGTCAAATAGCCTATTTAGTTAAGTTACTCAACTTTTAGTACTTAACTTTTTTATAAAAACTCTACAATGGTACTCCATAGGTGAGGTAAGAACCTTTGATATCTACCGACGCCCATTGATATTCGTCTAAGTACTAGCTACACAGATGTGTTCTTTTCGAATTCCTTTCCCTTAAACATCTGAAAAGTCATAAGCAGCTCGAAAAGCGCACATTTTCCTTGTGTCTCTATAATGTGAGCTGAAACCTTTTATTTTTTTACGCAGGGAAAATGCTTTATGCACCGTCCAACCGGCTACTGGGACAGCCGGCAGGGTGTGTCGGACTCAGTGTAAAACCGCTACCGACTGAAAACCACTGCAAGAGCCTTCGGCCGCCATGTTGGAGTGTCCGGGATCAGCAACAGGACGTTCCGGGTGAGCTGAATCAATCCTGACGGCCCAATACATCTTACAATGCATCACTACCTAATAAATCCAAATCTACATATTGACACTCCTTGTTCTATTTAACTGTAATCAAAAGTATTACCACACCTAACACCTTATTTGTATCGCTACGATGACTGCTCGTGGCAAAGAGTCGTATTGAAAATTAATAAAAAGAAGAAGGAGAATAAAAAAAACAAAAAGCGCGCCGGCGCCCGCGCCCCCTGGCGATCACATCTAAACGCCCGCTGGCATAACGCATAGCCCTGTGTACAGGCTGTTACAAAATGACTTTTATTTGATTTTTATTTTTATTTGACTTTACGCCGCTATTGATGAGGTCTTTTAATAATATAAGGTCTAATTAATCAAATACGAAAATACACCATATTCCATAAAATTATAGGTAAGTACGAATTAAGTCCTTTTTTTGCAACATGAGGGGGCATTAGGTGATAGATAAAATTTTTGACGTTCAAAAGAAATTTTTTAAATTCTATTTTGAATAAAAATATTTTGATTTTGATTTTGAGTCGGGGCCACTTTCATCCTTGAAAATAAATATTTTTCTTCACAAGGTTAGGTTAGAAATAACTATTTAAGTAATAAAGCCGCCTTTTATACCCTAATATAAGTAAGTACCCAAATATAAGTACATAGTTGATTTTAATTTATACACCTCTGGTAGATGTGGTATTTGGTGCCTGGTGGTACTTGGTGCCTGGTGGTACTTGTTAGTTGTATTAGGGTTTACAATGATAACGATTGATCAAATGAAGTTTGATGATAATGGTGTATTTTAATTTTTTTGTGACCCTTCGAATCTTAAAATATATCTCAAACTTGCCTAGTACTTATAATAGTTCAATCAAGATTCAAGACATAATTCAATCAATAATAGATTAAAATTGCGACTGACACTATAAAATCTAAGTAATTTAGTCTCGGCGACGATGTCAAGGGTAAAAAAATGAATAACAAAGGTGTTTGTGCATTTTAATCACGGGTTGGAGTGCGATTTTAAAATAACCTGAAAATTACCCATTGAGGGGTGAGGGTGAGGTGGCAGCATATAATGTAACCTTTATGCAATGTATGGAGAGTCAGTAGTAATGAAAATTACCCCTACCGCTCGTTTGCTCCTTTTACTATAATAAAAAATGGGATTATCACTTGTGTGTGACTCATCCAATGACTAATTCCATAGAATTTTTTTTTTATTATAGTATGGGGGGTCAAACGAGCAGTCGGAGCCATTTTCATCACTACCAACGCCCAAGACATCCATATAGAAACTACACAGATGCGCTGCCCTCCTTTCTCCTTCCACCTCTATAGACCATTTACACAAGCATATTCAAGAACACCATGTATCGATCGAATAAATAATCTTCAATCTCATATTTTGGCCCGGCACATTCGCCGTTTTTGTCCCATGAAGAAACCATTGTTCGTCCACAATTAGCTGCGGGTGACACATCGCCGGATAATCGAGTCATTTATTCGATTCGTTTATTCGATTCACGTTATAATCGATACACTTAATCGATTATCCGTTTTTGTGAGCGGTGCCTTTGAGCGGGCGACAGGTGAAATGACGACTGCGGCTTCGAAATGTCCAACCAATTTTATTGTTTAGCCGACTTTGTGAAAAAAGGGTTCGCAGTTTATGCGTGTGGTAATTTTTTAATCATTACTGATTCGACCTCGTGGAATGCCTACCTTTAGCTAATTTTACATTTGTTGCTAATTTTTACATCAATAATTGATGTAAAAAAAATCCATATATATTTAAGCAATTATTGTTTAAATATTTAAGGTTTTTTTTTTAAATAAGTATATGGACTTATTATACCTACTACGTTGGCCCAGCCTCGTGCTAAGTACCTATCGTAAGGACTTGTATTACGGGTACTAGACAACGGAAATTTATGAAATTTTATAAATTTAAGTTAATATATAATAATTTAGTAATACCTATTGTATAATTTTTATTATTTTTATTATTCACGGCTACGGCGGAAGTCGAACCCGCGACCCCTGGCGCAACATGCTCCGCTTATCCGAGCCGTGTACCACTGCGCCAGCCTGGTCGTCCATTGCTTGTTGTCGTGTTGTGAATGTTTTGCAACCGAATTGAACAGGCACGACGGGGGAAGAACATGTCGCTTACATAGTACCCACACATAGGATAAGCCTCTCCTTATCCTCCATTTGGGCCCTTCTGTACAGGCAACTGCTAGATGTACTTCATTAATCCCTAGGTATTTCTCTCTAAAAATCGTCATTGTATTAGGTACGACTCCAGAAAATTGGTTAAAATTTGTTCAGGTGTATGCATATAGGGCCATCTGAACACAATAATATATATTGTATATGTGCATACACATACTGTATGTATAACACACAATATAAATACACAAAATACCTTAGTAAAAATGATACTGAATCATTTCTCAAATGACGCACATAGGTACCGCCGTAGACCGTTTTCCGCTTAACTTGATTAATATTAAAAGAAAGCCATTAATTTTTAATTAAAATATCAAACTGACTTTAAACTGAGACTTCTTTCTTGCACTCTATTAAATTACCAAAACGTGAAAATAAATCTGCCTTTTTTTATGATATAGGAGGGCAAACGAGCAGCCGGAGCCATTTTCATGACTACCGACGCCCACAAACATCCGCATAGAGGCTATACAGATGCGCTGCCCTCCTCTCTCCTCCCACCTCCATGTGCCACCGGCTACTTACACACCGCACGAAACGCGACAGCACAGCTGTCACTTTACGCCAGTCTCGTGTAAGCGAAAGGTACCTCCTCGGTCATGCCGGCCCGATTCGACTGCATGCAAGCATGCAGTGTGGCACTACCTCTTACCAAAATTGCC
This sequence comes from Calycopis cecrops, assembly GCA_001625245.1. Taxonomy (NCBI): domain Eukaryota; kingdom Metazoa; phylum Arthropoda; class Insecta; order Lepidoptera; family Lycaenidae; genus Calycopis; species Calycopis cecrops. Next base: position 249,213 of record LUGF01005888.1, read on the forward strand.
TATATTAAAAGAAGAAAAAACTTCTAAAAACCGCATCAAAAGAGGATTCACGAATCGCGACATATCGCGGACAAACCAACAGGTGACACTGAGAACCTCTTTCTTGAAGTCGGTTAAAACACCTTGGATGTAGTCATGGGGATAATGGAAAATCCAAGGAAAAGTCCCTTCAACCCGTCCATATAAAATATGCACGGTAGTCTTTGCATATATTTAAATAGCCGACGAAAATATTATTTGAGCCAGTCGCGAAGATGCTCACAGCTGTTTTGTTACAAGTCTGTAAAAGATTTTAGAAGTAAGGTTAAAAAAGCAAGACATTTTCATAAAAGACGCAACCGAAATGTTTTATTAATAATAATAATAATTGTTTACTTCAGACATAGTCCATATAGTGGTTTGTAATATATAAAGCCTTATACTTACGGTTAGTAACAAAAACACTAAATGAAACTAAATAGGAGGCTCACTATTTTTGGCCGGCATGTAGCCTCATCCAGCGCCTCCTCATGGGCGAGTCCCACCGGTCTGCCCATAATTAATTAATTTTACGTTATTATTTCATTTCATTCAAACATTAGATGTGGGCCGGATAAGTATCTTGTATAACATTGTCGTAAAGTTTCGTAAAAATTAGAATAAGTAAATAGTAAGAGGTAGTTCCACGCCGCATGCATGCATGTAGTCGAATCGGGGCGGTACGACCGTGGAGGTACCTCTAGCTTATACGATACCGGCGTAAATTGATAGCTATGCTGTCCCGTTTTGTGCGGTGTTTAGCCGGTGGCCCGAGGATATGCGGATTTCTACGGGCGTCGGTCATGAAATTGGCTCCGACTGTTCGTTTGCCCTCCCATACTTTAAAAAAAATGGTCAGGGAATGGTTCAGGGAAGAAAGAGGGGAAGAAAAAAAGACCACGACTGCTCGTTTGCTCCCTTATACTATCCGTAGTAAAATATTAGTGGCTGACAATTTGAGAGACAGCTTTTCTCTCGGGCTCCCTGAGGTCATATCCAAGAGTCGTTACGGCTGCCGCGGTTGACCCTGGCGACGCAGGAGCAGCAGCAGTGGGAACGAGTGGTGGGTCCAAAACCATCCATTTGGACCGTCTTCACCGCATTCTAAGCACATGCCATAACATCATCAATATCACTTATCTCTGATGAAAGCCAAGATGGATGCGTCGGTCTCATTTCATTCACGGCCGGTAACGCGTCTGCAAGGCACCTAGTTTTGCGGATGTCTATGGGCGGCGGTAATCACTAATCACCTGCTCGTTTGCCCCCTATATCATAAAATAATCTTCAAGCAAAGAGCTTATTCTGTCTTCAAAGGTTGGCAACCCATCTGTTAGACCTCTGGTGTTACGGATGTTTCTGGGCGTTGGTGATCACTTTACATCAGGTGACCCAACTGCTCGTTTGCCTCCTATGCTATATAAAAAAAAACTATTAATATTAACTATCTCGTTGGCCCACAGTCATATTAACGCAGTAGGTACTTGTGGTCATCGGTTACCTAAGCGTGTTAAGAAACAATCACCATTTTAATTTTGAAGTAAATCCGCCGGGGACGAGGCCCGGAAACAATCAGAGATACAAAGCGCTGCGCCACGCCCGCCGTGCGTACGCGCATACTGTTCCCACGGCCGGTC
>LUGF01005888.1:253684-290159 GCA_001625245.1 Calycopis cecrops
GCGGTAATTTTTAATCATTACTGATTCGACCTCGTGGAATGCCTACCTTTAGCAAATTTTACATTTGTTGCTAATTTTTACATCAATTGCTTAAATATATATGTTTTTTTAAATATATGGACTTATTAAACTACGTTGGCCTAGCCCCACCTACGCTGGCCTTTAAATGTGTGCTAAGTACCGTGAGGACTTGTGTTACAGGTACTAGACAACGGAAATTTATGAAATTTTATAAATTTAAGTATAATAATAGTAATATTGTATAATTTTTATTATTTTTATTATTCACGGCAACGGCGGAAGTCGAACCCGCGACCCCTGGCGCAACATGCTCCTCTTATCCGAGCCCTGTACCACTGCGCCAGCCTGGTCGTCCATTGCTCGTTGTCGTGTCATGACTGCTTTGCATCCCAATTGAACAGGCACGACGGGATAAGAATCTGTCGCTTACATAGAACCCACACATAGGATAAGCCTCTCCTTATCCTCCATTTGGGCGCTTCTGTACAAGCGACTGCTTGTTGTACTTCATTTGTCCTTAGAAATTTATGCTCTAAAAATCGTATTTGTAGTACTACCTATTCCATAAAATTGGTTAAAATTTGTTCAGGCCATCTGAACACAATAATATATATGTATATGTGCATACACATACGGTATGTTTAACACACAATATAAATACGCAAAATACCTTAGTAAAGATGATACTGAATCATTTCTCAAATGACGCACATAGGTACCGCTGTAGACCGCTTTCCGCTTAACTTAATTAATATTAAAAGGAAGCCATTAATTTTTAATTAAAATATCAAACTGACTTTAAACTGATACTTCTTTCTTGCACTCTATTAAAATACTAAAACGTGAAAATAAATCTGCCTTTTTTTATGATATAAGAGGGCAAACAAGCAGCCGGAGCCATTTTCATGACTACCGACGCCCACTATACTGATGCGCTGCCCTCCTTTCTCCTCCCACCTCCATGGGCCAATGGCTACTTACACACCGCACGAAAGGCGACAGCACAGCTGTCACTTTACGCCGGTCTCGTGTAAGCGAAAGGTACCTCCTCGGTCATGCCGGCCCAATTCGACTGCATGCAAGCATGCAGTGTAGCACTAACCTCTTACCAAAATTGCATATTAAAAGAAGAAAAAACTTCTAAAAACCGCATCAAAAGAGGTTTCACGAATCGCGACATATCGCGGACAAACCAACAGGTGACACTGAGAACCTCTTTCTTGAAGTCGGTTAAAACACCTCGGATGTAGTCATGGAGATAATGGAAAATCCAAGGAAAAGTCCCTTCAACCCGTCCATATAAAATATGCACGGTAGTCTTTGCATATATTTAAATAACCGACGAAAATATTATTTGAGCCAGTCGCGAAGATGCTCACAACTGTTTTGTTACAAGTCTGTAAAAGATTTTAGAAGTAAGGTTAAAAAAGCAAGACATTTCCATAAAAGACGCAACCGAAAAGTTTTATTAATAATAATAATAATTGTTTACTTCAGACATAGTCCATATAGTGGTTTGTAACATAAAGCCTTAAACTTACGGTTAGTAACAAAACACTAAAACTAAATAGGAGGCTCATTATTTTTGGCCGGCGTGTGGCCTCATCCAGCGCCTCATCATGGGCGAGTCCCACCGGTCTGCCCATAATTAATTAATTTAATGTTATTATTTCATTTCATTCAAACATTAGATTTGGGCCGGATAAATATCTTGTATAACATTGTCGTAAAGTTTCGTAAAAATTAGAATAAGTAAATAGTAAGAGGTAGTTCCACGCCGCATGCATGCATGTAGTTGAATCGGGGCGGTACGACCGTGGAGGTACCTCTAGCTTATACGATACCGGCTTAAATTGATAGCTATGCTGTCCCGTTTTGTGCGGTGTTTAGCCGGCGGCCCGAGGATATGCGGATTTCTACGGGCGTCGGTGGTCATGAAATTGGCTCCGACTGTTCGTTTGCCCTCCCATGCTTTAAAAAAAATGGTCAGGGAATGGTTCAGGGAAGAAAGAGGGGAAGAAAAAAAGACCACGACTGCTCGTTTGCTCGCTTATACTATCTGTGGTAAAATATTAGTGACTGACAATTTGAGAGACAGCTTTTCTCTCGGGCTCCCTGAGGTCATATCCAAGGGTCGTTACGGTTGCCGCGGTTGACCCTGGCTACACAGGAGCAGCAGCGGTGGGAACGAGTGGTGGGTCCAAAACCATCCATTTGGACCGTCTTCACCGCATTCTAAACACATGCCATAACATCATCAACATCACTATTCTCTGATGAAAGCCAAGATAGATACGTCGGTTTCATTTCTTAACGGCCGGCAACGCGTCTGGAAGGCACCTAGTTTTGCGGATGTCTATGGGCGGCGGTAGTCACTAAACACCTGCTCGTTTGCCCCCTATATCATAAAATAATTTTCAAGAAAAGAGCTTATTCTTTCCTCTAAAGGTCGGCAACGCAACTATAAGACCTCTAGTGTTACGGATGTTTGTGGGCGTTGGTAATCACTTTACATCAGGTGACCCAACTGCTCGTTTGCCTCCTATGCTATAAAAAAAAAGTATTAATATTAACTATCTCGTTGGCCTATAGCCATATTAACGGAGTACTTATGATCATCGGTTACCTAAGCGTGTTAAGAAACGATCACCATTTTAATTTTGAAGTAAATCCGCCGGGGACGAGGCCCGGAAACAATCAGAGATACAAAGCGCTGCGCCACGCCCGCCGTGCGTACGCGCATACTGTTCCCACGGCCGGTCACCACACGGTCGGGGCTTGTGGGACGCGTCCTCCTAGATGGATTACGTCTAGTGATCCTGGCTATCTGTAGACTCTACAGTATAGATACAGTACGCAAGCGCAAGCGCAGACATCACATTTTCCATTTTTCCCTTTGTACAGCTCCAATAAGACGACAGTCCGACACGATCTCTGTGAAATCAAGCGAAGGACCAATGGCAGAAGTCAGAACGTGCTCTCCGAGGCTTGGGAATACACCACAAAATTTCCGACTTCATAGTCAAGACTGTTTGTAAATTGAAACCTTCCGACAGCATGGTTCGTTCATAGTACCCTCATCTTTTCGAAATTATAAGAGGCAAAGGAAAAGTTGCAGCTGTTGATGACAACCGATAGCCGTAAATATCTGCTGACGTTATATAGATGGGTTTCTCATATTCTTCCTCTCTTTATATGCTACCAAAAACCAACTTAAACCTAGCCCTATAGCTCTCTTTGCGATGGAAAATCATTAACAGACAGGTTGACTGGCCTCAAAAATACGTACCGGGTGGTCACCCTGGAAGGGAGCTGGTGGTGGTCCGACCATTATTGAGTCCCTTGAACCTCTCCGTATAATTTGAGCTGCGACGAGCCCTCTCGCCCATTAATGAGAACTGAGCGTGATAAATCGACTGCTATTTTAAAAATGTGTCCTTGAGTTTTTAAAATCCCAAGGACACCTTCGACCCTTGAACCCTGGACTTATTAAGGGGCATTGGATCTCACTTGCCCACCAATACTCCGGGATCTATGCATCAAAATTCATGAGACCAGTCCTCGTAACCCCACGCCGGGTGGTCACCCTGGCAGGGAGCTGGTATAACGATGGGCGTCGCTCGCTCCGACCATTATTGAGTCCCTTGCACCTCTCCGTATAATTTGAGCTGCGACGAGCTCCCTCGCCCTCCAGTAATGAGGAACGCTGATGATAAATCAACTGCTATTTTTGTGTGCCATATATAAGGCTAACCTGCAATGGTAAGCAAATGGGAAGGCTAAATTTAAAAATGTTTTACACATTTTTTTGGCAAGAGGTAGCACATTGCATGCTTTCATGCAGTCCAATTGGGCCGGCACGACCGGGGAGGTACCTCTCGCTTACACGAGACCTGCGTAAAGTGACAGCTGTGCTGTCGCGTTTCGTGCGGTGTGTAGCCGGTGGCCCATGGAGGTGGGAGGAGAAAGAAAGGCAGCGCATCTGAATAGCCTCTATGCGGATGTTTGTGGGCGTCGGTAATCATGAAAATGGTTCCGACTGCTCGTTTTCCCTCCTATACCAAAAAAAACCGCTCCTGTTCATCGTCGGGACAAAAAATAAACACACTAGGTACAATATGTTATATCTTTTTGACAAAGGTTTGAATTTTAAAATTTCATTTAAAGGTGAAAATGATAATAATAATAATGATAGGGATGGGTTTAGCCCATTTCTTTCAAATGTCCATTTGGTCGGGACAACTCATCTTTTTCAGGACTCAGAACATCTGAAAAAGTCATCCGTACCATCCTAGTCTCATCCATCTTATAATTGAACATCCAACTAATTGACAAGGCACTTGTGCCACCCGGAAGTGCGTCACGTGATGGTAAACAGGAAATGGTCGTGATTCAAAAATCGAACACTTAGCAGCGGACGCAAGACGCTCATGCGGCCAGTCAAGTGCCACTATATTTGGACGACTTGTCGTTCGACTGGATGTCTGTTGCACTGGATGTGGCATCGGAAAATGTGTTAATTGTAGGGGAAAATGCCTTAGCCTCCAATACATTTAATATAATATAATGATAAATGATAACTCGAAACGAGGAGGGATGATAAATACAACCCTTCCGAATCAGTGATGATTGATAACTTCTTTATTTTACTTCAAACTACATTTTTTGACGACCAGGCTGGCGCAGTGGTACAGAGCTCGGATAAGCTGAGCATGTTGCGCCAGGGGTCGCGGGTTCGAATCCCGCCTAGGTCATGGATGTTTCTCTCACGATCTATGTATTTATATGTATTTCTATAAAAAAAAATCTTAACTATATAAAATTTTTTAAATTTATAAAATATATTAAATATATTTCCGTTGTCTAGTACCCGTAACACAAGTCCTTACGGTACTTAGCACGGGGCCAGGCTAACGTGGTGTGTAAAGTTCACAAATATTATTATTATTATTATTTTTATAAGGTAACCAATTGATTACTAAGCTAATACATGAGTTCGGCTCATGTTCATGTACGGTGACAACTCGTACATTGATTGTGCTATGGCACTTCCATCAAGTATTACTTTAGAGGTAGTGCCACGCTAAGTGCATGACCGGGGAGGTACCTCTCGTACGATACCTGCGTAAAGTGACAGCTGTGCTGGCGCATTTCGTGAGCTCTAAGTAGCCAGTGGCCCTTGGGCCTGCAGGGAGGAAGAACGAGGTCATCTGTACAACTTCTATGTGGATATCTGTGGACGCTGATACTTATGAAAATGGGAAAATTTTCTATAACTACATAGGTCTAGGTATAACTAGGTTTTAATTGAATAAGATGTGTAAAATACCATCGAATACGAGGTGGACTCGCATACCGAACTCAGTCGGTTTTGACGCCTATACATTTTACATGAAACAAACTACACTTAGCTATACGTTATTCATTGTTTTTCAGTGATATGATTATTATTTACAAAATTTTAGTATTTAATGTTTTAGCGGCTGCATAAGATTGTCCGTGAAAATTTCAGATGTCTAGCTGTCACACTTTATGAAATACATCCAGACAGACAGACAGACCGTTATTGCCATTTTACCCTTTTAAACCATACAAGAAAATGAATTACCAGTCGACAGTTGCTTACCAACAAGAATGCACATCGGAATAATTTACAATACTAAGCCCGATTGAGGTTTTCGGATTGATAATCCACACGAAAGGCATAGCCATAACTTCATGTTGGTGAAATGTCATGATATCTGTAGTTCTAAGGACGTTTGCTAATTTAACTGTTAGTAGAATACTTTATTAATAATTATATTTTTGAGTAAACGTTGTAAGTAGTAGTAAACCAATAATAATATACTATTTTTACATTTCGTCCATGAATCTACTATAATATTGAAGACAGATATGATTTCAAACTCTAGTTTCATTTCACTACAATTCTGCAATACTTTTAAGCGTAAAAATCCTATAACCCTATTTAAAACATTTAATATTAACCCTAAATTATGAAATTTGTTTGTTACGTAAATAAAAGTAAAAAGTACTCCCAATTTATTCAAATGATCACCACGAAACTGTACACATTTATGTATTAAAAAGGGCATACTTTGTACTAAAAAGAATTACGGATGGAATTCAAATCAGCGGATAAAATCTAGTATATTATAAAAACAAACAGAATATAAAGCGTGTGAACTACTTTTCAATGTCACATCCAGTACCAATATCTCCGTGTGTCGGTACGCGCGAGTACATATTTATTTATTTTTACCGAAATAGACGTCGCGAGTCCGAGAGGCGGCCGTGTGGTTTGTGTCTTGTGGCGTATCTATTGATATTATATCTGTGTATCGTTTATACAAGACGTCATCATCATCAGTATTCCATAACCCACTTGATACCTTGATCCATTTAGTGAGACGCTCGGGTCTCCTCGTTCACAGGCAGAGTAATATGATTGCTATGCTGTCGCGTTGTGTGTGGTGTTAGTTTCCGGTGGCCCATCGAGAAGGACGGAGATCAACGCTTCTGTATAACCTCTATTCCGATGTCTATGGCCACCATGCGAAACGCGATAGCACGGGTGTCTTTTTAAGCAGGTACCTTGTAAAAATGCAACATTTTATTTAGTAAATTTTATTTCATGATTGACCTGATAATGTTTAAGTAAAAACGCATCTTTAATATCAGTTAAATTATGTCATCGCAGCATTGCTCCAAAGTCCGCGCTCAATGACATCAAATAAAACAATCAGTTGTAGAGTCTGATTGTAACAAAAACCGCCGCCATGAATATTCACTGCGATTTGTTAATTAATTACAAAACAATTGTTACTGTTCACGGCATTGTTCTTAGCGTTAGGGTCGCAGCACACTGATGCGAAATACGCAGCGACAGTGTGGTCGCAGCACGTTTATGCGATATACGAAGATACGTGCGATAGAGATAGAGAGAGATAGCCATTGAATTATTTCATTATAATATTCGTAACAGTAACGTAAGAAAGAGTACTCCGCTTCATTGTAGCGGAATTGGATGGGCGCGTTTGCTCTCGTGAATACTCTGTCGAACCGATAGCGAACTGTCACGATTTGTGTGATGAGCTTTGGTAGACTCATTGGAGGCGTAGAGGGGAGAAAGGCAGCGCATTTGCATGATTACGTGGACATCACTACATAGTATAAAACAAAGTCATTTTCCACAGTCTGTGTGTCTGTATGCTCACATCCTTAAAATTACGCTACCGATTTTGATGGGGTTTTTTTTAATAGCTAGAGTGCTTCAAGAGGTAGGTTGATATGTATAATAACTCCATTTTTGAAGTCCGAAATCCATGCAGGTGAAGCTGCTGACGGATGCTAGTATTACAGCAGTCGATTTTCGTCGAATGAATCCGACTTCTCGCTTTTCCACATAAAATGTTATAAAAAATTGAATGTGATGATGAGTGTTATTGAAAAAGCGTGAATTCTTAACGATTGAAACACAAGTTTAACGACACTTAAAAAGGAAAAGATCCAATATCATTAGATGAATAAATTGACATGAGTTGAGTGTATCTTATATAGGTATATAAAAAACAAAATTGACTGACTTATATGTATATCAACGCACAGCCGAAACTACTGTAGGTACCTAGATACTTGAAATTTGGTAAAAGGGCACCTTTCTTGCTGATTGAGCACTAAGAAAGGATTTTTACAAATTCTCAGCAGGTGAAATAGAATCAACTTACCTAAATGTAACGGAATGGAATTTTCCCATTTCTTATTTTGTCGCCTAACTAGTGGGCTAGTTCTATATAAAATTCAGAATAAAATATTATACTTACTAACATGTTAATCCATTTTATTTGTACCTCATAGTAAGTATTAATTTTAAATTATGATGTTGCAATAATTATGATATTTGATGCATGTACTGCCGCTACTCGATTTGCGTCAGTATGATTTGACCTTTAGGAAGAAACATTTTTCTCATTTGCTGGTGCAAATAATGTAATTTTAAGAACAAAACGCGATGACACTAATATTAAAATAAACTTACCTTTTTGGTAGATATTGATTGAAATAATGATTTTCCCCTGTTTGTTAGAAAACATACAAATTAGTCGTAAGGTTGCGTGCTGCATTGCAGCCGAATTTGACTATCATGACCGGGACTCTGTCATGAGATACCGGCGTAAAATAACAGCTATGCTGTCGCGTTTCATGCTGTTTCAGTAAGTAGCCGGTGGCCCACAGGAGGGGAAGAGCAAGCAACGCACATGCATAAGAGCCATGGATGTCCGTGCGTCGGCAGTCAAAAGGCTCCGACTCCTCGTTAGCCCCCTATAGAATAAAAAAACAAAGGCTCATTATTTTTTATTACACTGACTTTGGTTACTACGCAGATTTCCTTAACATATTTTCCTTCAAGTTAGATGCAATTACAGTTAAATGAGGTAGGGTACTTAAAAATAAAAATATAACTAGAAAAAAAATCATGTGGTACATGAAGTCGGCTTCAAGCCAAATCAAACTCTACCCAGTGCCAGCTTGACTTTACCTTTACCCTTTTTCTCTTGGTTTGTCTCTATACTGTACCTATATATATAATTATCGTATCACAATGTTAGTTACCATACTCCTCCGAAACGGCTAAACCGATTCTCATGAAATTTTGTGTGCGTTTCGGGTAGGTTTTTTCATCTCGATATTTCTTGTTACGCAGGTGAATCCGCGGAGCGCAGCTAGTAACAATATATGTTTTGCACTTGACTGACTTATTTGTCGGCAGACGAATTCGAAACAGCAATTAAAAAATACAAAAATGTCAACCCGAACAATAATTAAATACATAATATTAATGGAATCTTGTTTTTTTCCGAGAAACATTTTCAAATATTATAATTCGTTATTAAAATCAAACGCAGCGTGTCCGCCCACTAAGGAATAAGTATGGACATCGTAAATATCTCCGCAACTTTAGAAATGCGTTTTGTGAAATACCCACCATCCTAATTACGAAGGAATAAAGTCCATATTGCCTTGTGCCTATTAAATTGCCCTCTTTCGCCTTGTTACCGCGTCCCGCCCTGCCCCGACACCGAAATTAGAGCCTTCGCACAGATGTCACGGCGATAGAAAGCCATTATTAATATCACAACGACATCTATCGTATTTTCGTGACAACTTAATTCCACGTTCCAAATTTAAATTACCAAAATGGCCGGCTCACAAAAACTTGTTTGCGTGTCCTCAGGTTTATATAAGTCTTGGTTAATCTAGCTATAATAAAATGGTGTCTTGTGTGTCTGTATAGGTATGACACATATTTTCATAATTATGAAGGGTCACAAAAGGGCCATGAAATTACCAGATCCTCAGTTAGCTGGCAGTTTCAGCTATGTCTCGGGTTTTATGCGGTTTGTAAATTTTCGGTGACCCATAGGACGACACGTCTGCTTATAGAATATGTGACAGACAGAATCCCCCTTTTATTACATAAAAACACACTTGCACTAAAATATGTTTTTACAACAAGGGTAAGGTATTAGAGTTTGATACTTAGAATTTTCCAGTCCTTCTATAAAATAAAAATATTTATCTATTTTTGTCTTCAGTCTTCTGTCTTAGTTTCTGTAAAATGCTCCTCATAAATCCTTGACGAGTAAGTTTTTTTTTTCTTTTCGCGACATTCATCCTTTTTAACTGTCTAACAAATTGTTATCCTTGCTTAGGATTTGATCAGATAATAAAAATATAAATAAAATACTGGAACAATTAATGAATTTTAGGCAACCGATTACAGAATACAAAAAATGTCTAAATTTGATCACAATTATTTCATAATAACCATTTAGTTTTTTTGCAGTCGCCATTTTTAATTTACAACATGTAATGATAGCCCCAGATGGACAGATCAAATATACGACAGGGGACGAATGAAGTCAGGTCGCCGTCATTTCAATTTGGGGTCCAGACACAAATAAAAAAGTCTTGGAGCGAAAACTCATAAACATTGTCCCGCCTATAAGGTTCAGGGAATCTATTTAAAATTCCCTCGCAAAATAATCCTTCTTTTTTCTGAGACTATTCCATATTTGAATATGAGCGGAATTTTTTCTCTGTGGGAGAAATCTCTTTGGTTTTTGCCTGTGGTAAGAGATGCATTATTTGTAATAAGTAGGTAGGTACGTAGGTAGGGACTTAGTACGAATTTATTATTATACCTAAAGTTGTAATCTAGAAGTTTATATATCGATACAAATGAAAATAAACAAGAAATAAGCTTGTTATGCTTGGTGGCTTTTGATACAAAAATATAATTTTCAAAACTTGTATAAATTTGTTCTTTTTTCCCTTTCATATTCGATAGGTACCTACTGTTACGAGCAATAATATCTATACACTTTAGTACCCTGTTGTCACAAGAACTTTCTTTGACAAATCAAAGCAATAATATTGAATTTCAAAAATACGAATGATGACTATATCATAATCTATTATAACCTATTGCTTGTGATTTTACTTTGGTGATTATGGTCAACTATAGCTGGTACTTACTTTATTGTTCCGTGATTGTGCTGTTTTTAATTACTGCATATAAAGTTTTTATCTATCTATCTATCTGCCAATAGTAGTTAGTACGTTACGCCACGGCGAAAAGAGCAATCGCAAATAACGTAAAATAAGCGATTTATTGTTCACATGACTGCATATCGTTTGTTCTTTGCGCACGAATACAAAGTGTCTCGCGAAATTGTTTCCCGTTTCTAAATTTGAAAAACCGTTCGAAAACGGCGTCACCGGAAACTACGTCAAGACGGCTCATTTGTTTTTGTAATTCGAACGTCTCGCAATCACTGTTTACAGTGGGAAGCACGCGCGCTGGCGCCAAAACTGCCCTGTCGCCATTATGGTGTAGACAATGTTGCTACACTTAAAATAGAAAATACATTAAAATAATTATCGATAGTTACAGGAGGTATTGCATAGTACCTAAATGAAAATAAAAATAAAAAATGAAAATGAAAAAGTTTTTATTCAAAATAGAATTACAGGAATTACTTTTTGAACGTCAACAATTAAATCTACCACCGGTTCAACCCTAGCCCTGTCCTGAGAAGAACCGGCGAAACAAACTCAGCGGGCCTAGGGGTAATAAATTATTACTACCCCTAGGTCCGCTGAGTTTGAATAATAGTAATACATTTCTTTATTTACCTCCATAATAAAATTCACAATTAAATATGAACAGCAGGAGTTCCGATTAACGTGAAAAGTTTTTATTATATCTTGCTGTCTTGAGGTGTTTGGTTTTTGATTTGATTATGTTTATCGCTGTGTGGGACCTGACCTGGCCAGAGCTGATGGAAGTACCCAGCGATCTCCATTGAAATTTAGATGTTTTTAATTTCCATAGCCACGCGGATTATCCTTGGACATACTCTAGTATTGATGTTTTTACCGAGGATTAGTGATCAAATATGATAATAGCTTGCTTATGATTTCTTTATGATAAAACTTTCGCAACGTTGACAAAAAATACTGAAATAAACCTCGATAAAATCCGTTAACGATTATTGCCGATACGCGAAAGCCACGCGGATTATCCTCCTAATACTCTGGAATAGGGAACGTGTACGAAACATAGAGGCAGCACTTTCGCCGCCCTAGCGATCATTTTAGGAATCAAGTGCTAGCAAAACACTAAGCAAAAGACAATGACAATGACAAGTCATATCATAAGTACGAACGAAAATTTGCTAGCATTCGGTTCACATTTCAGCCACTAGTTAGCGTGGCAGTCTAGATCTAGTAAAAATCTAGCTTATTCCCTATTGATGATTTTACCGAGGATTAGTGATCACTGATCAAATATGATAATGGCTTACTTATGATTTCTTTATGATAAAGCTTTCGCAACGTTGACATTGTAAAAATACAGAAATAAACCTCGATAAAATCCGCTAAATTATGATTATCACAATCCACTAAGATTCTTTGGGCGTACCTTGCCATTCTTTACTATTTTGACTGCTGGGCATCAAACGCAAGACCTTCTGTTAGACAACAGAAGACAAAGACAATAATCAATACTGAATAATTGAATAATAATGAATCAAATCAGATCTCTAAACATTGACACATAAATCTAGTTGATAGCAATTACTATTCCATGGGAACTAATAAAAGAGTAATTAATTATGGCGCGATTGTCTCTGGTGTCATTTGCATATAATCTGTGGTAATTGCTGTCACCGTGACGTTTCGCTGTCATGACAAAACAAGGCTGTGGCCATAATTGGTATTTCTATTGTAAATTATTATATTATGGTATGACTCAATCCTAATGATAAATACTAAATAAATCCTATTAATAAATGAAAAAATGTTTTTTTACGCTTTCACGCCAAAACGACTCAATCGATCTACATGAAACTTTGTACAAATATTCTTAAAGATATTAGAAAGGACATAGAATACTTTTACTAAAAAAAATATGTAATTATATCTTCTAAATAACTAGCTGCCCGACAGACGATGTCTTATTATTAATATTGGAAAATATGTTGTCACGGTAACACGGTGTAGCAATGTGGCCGAATTGTCAACCCCTCACTTTACCCTACAATATTGTATATTCGTGATACCGACTACAGCGCCATCTGTCGGGCTGATTTGTGAATCTAAACCATTCTCAAATCCCTTTTAACATACAAAATTTCGCCAAGATCGGTCCAGTCATCTAGGGCTTCAGTGAATACACACGCTCACAAGAAATATATGTAAAAAAGATAATACCAAAAAAATCCATAAGCCGAATTGATAATAGGTTTTTTGTTTTTCGTTTTCGCAAAACCAAAAATCACAACTTCTAGCGACATCTTTCTTCAGGACTTGGGACCGTGGCGCTTGCTCCCTGAAAGTGGTACCCCCAGGTATGGATATTTTCCGACTGACGACTGATGTATGTTAACTCCACGTCTCAGTAAGCACTACGTTCTCACAAACGTAAACATGACCCAGCCATATCTCTAGTCTATGCCCCATGCGTGTCTCACACCATTGTTCTTGCGTAGATCGAAGAAAACATTGAAGCGACGTGTCTTTACTCGTTGAGCTAAAAGGAGAGTTATGTTAATGTTAAATTTACCAGAGTCTCATTAAACTAATCAACTTTAATGGATTTTATGGCGTTTTGGACGGCAGCCTTGGTCGCGGGTGGAACGAGCCCCTTGACATGGTTGCTGTAAAGATTGAAGATTGAACATTGACATGATTGAAGCGTCGGGCTCGTTAAATAATTGAATAAACCACGATAAAATCGGTAACGAGGATCAAACAACTTGATGACTGTTAGTCCGATGACTGTGTCAGAATCAAGGTTATTTAAATTTGTTAAGATATAGTTCACTAGCTGCGCCCCGCGGTTTCACCCGCGTAAATTTCGATATCGTGGAAAATCATCCCATGGCAACCCATAGAAACATTTTTTTTGAGATAAAAACTACCCTATGTGTTAACCTAAGTTACTCTCTAACCCCCTTATTAATAAACATAGAATAACTCTGTCCAAGGAATAACCTAGTTATAAACTGACATCTGTCAAATTCCATAATAAAAAACACATAAAAAGTATGGAATTTGACAGATGTCAGTTTATTACCAGGTTATTACTTGGATATAGTTATTCCATGTTTATTAATAAGGGGGTAAGTGTGTGCCAAATTGCATGAAAATCGGTTCAGCAATTTTTGCGTGAAGGAGTAACAAACAAACAAACATACAAAATGATACATTTATAATATTAATAAGATTGAAAGTGATGTTTTATTTTTTTGTTTGTCGTTACATATCTTAATTGAATTTATTTGTACTAATTACTACTACAGTAGGTACTGTAGGTATAGCTCAATGCCTTGCAAGGGCATTCTCGCCTTAAATGGGAAAAATGGCCAAGCCGTTCTGGTTGTAGCAGGAGACATAAACCTATTTACATATGTACATATACATACATACACACAAATATACATCGAAAACGTACACACGTAAGCTAGAAAAATAACAGAAGTCTTCATATTTTTCGCAAAAAGACAAAAAGTCGAGGTACGACGTAAGCACTTAACAATTAATACACCTAAATAAGAAACAAAGAATGATAAAACAATCAGTATTGCCATAAAAAGCCGCATCCAAAAATAAAAAATGCGTACAAAAACGTCAAATCGGAGACAAGACGATTTTTCCCGCGCTCACAAATTGTCTATGGGAGCGGCCATTGTTACTTTATCTGTCATCGAAGTTCCGTGTTCTTACATTGTACAATTTATTGCTGCAATATGGCGACCTCGTCGTCAAATCGCCAATCCATCTTCATCTTCGAGCCACCGCACACATGCGATTTTGTCTCTTTTAGAAGCTGAATGCAGCGCACAGACGCTCCACAGCGCACACTTAAAAACACCGGACACGGTGATTCAGTCGCAAATCGACTGCGAGTGTTAGGTGTCGAGCATCGGAGTAGTCGCCAAATCGCGATTCCGATACCTCGACTTAGGGTCAATTCACACCAAAAGCGCGACGAAGGGCAGTGAAGCCGAGCGCAGTTTATGTGTCATATGAATTTCAACTTTGAAATTACTATACATTCATCATAAACGTAAGTATTATTATAATACTTATTATCGCATTAGAAATCGTGCGACTTCGCGCGGATTCCCGCAAAGTCGCTGGAATGCGCGAGAAGTCGCAGGAATGCTCCAGAAGTCGCGAGAATTCGATAATAAGTACTATAGCAATGAAAATAATTCATATGACACATAAACTGCGCTCCGTTTCGCTGCCCTTCGCCGCGCTTTCGGTGTGAATTGACCCTTAATGCAGAGAGTCGCTTAATCGCGAAGCACCATCGACGCAGTCGTAAAATAATCGATCGCCGATGTTAAAAGTAGTGTGTGCTGTCCTTTCGTCAACTATTCGTCGATTAGAATGTCGAATGTCATATTGTATGTAAGCCTAGTCTGGTATTGCCTATTTATAGGCTAGTGATGACCGTGAACTTTTAATAATATTTAATTTATTATCGAATCATAACAACAGAGCAACTTCGACAGATTTTATCACGGTTCATATAATAATTTAACATGCCCGAGGTTTCAGAAACTTTACAGCAATAGCGAATGGACGTTATTAGACTTATTAGTCTGGATCGGATTTTTGCTGTATGACATCTAATTTCAATACTTGACAAATAAGTTCCGACAGAAATTAATTTATTACAGATTATTTGCTTTAGTTAATGTTGTATATTTTTAGGCACAGGAAAGTTGCAACCCGCTAGACGGATCTCCACATTGTAGTGATGAGGGGGCTTAGTAAGCGTGGCTTGAACTACCTCGGTGAATCCAAAAGGGATCCCAGGAGGGGACGCTCCGAGTGGACTTCCCCACGGGCCCGCCTTGGATGCGTCCATGAAGAAGGGGTCGCCGCGACTGAAAGGGGGCGCACCGTACATGCGTTGGCGCTGGTGCCACAGAGGAAAATGAGATGCGGTGTGTCGTGGCCGTCCTCCCTGTCCTCTGCGGCCGTTTGATAGTTGGCCTCGAGATGGGTCCGTCGTGGATGGGACCAGCCAGTGTGGGAGGTCCTCCACCCGTCCGTCTGAATTAGCAAATGGTGACGTGGATAAGGGCCACCGGAGTAGCATGCTCCATTGGAGCATTGAGACCAAGGGTCAGGATGGGAACCTGACCCCAATACACGGCTCCAACATAGGAGTAGGGACTGTTCAAAGGCAGTCGGACAATCCCTATGGAGAAGAAGTCTGGCCTTATCAATGAAGCCGCCCTGTTGCTTGTAGATCCAGGACCCTCCAAACAATGCGGCTGAGGGCACCCGCCGGGCTACTGGGCAGCGTATGTAAAGGTGGGTCTCCTATGTTACAAACAAAAAAGGGGAAAGTTCAATAAATATATCCAGAGCCTTTTTTGCTAGGTTTTTTGATATTCTTACCCTTTAAAACTCGCTGCGGTGTTCTGTTCTTCTCTTATCTTCTCCGCAATGATGGCATGTTGGCAAATTGCTGACTCATTCTGTCAACATTTGATTCAAATATCTTATATCTAATCTTATACAGAGGCACTAAAACTCCCGTTACCCGATTTGTGTAAGTCAGAATAATATTAAGCTATGAATGCTTCAAGACAGGAACTTAGGCACCTAAAAGACTAGAGACCATTCCGGTAGCCCATCAAAGCCATCAATCGCACGTACCGAAAAGTTACGGACCTCCTTCCTTGGTTGGATCTAGAGAAACAAAGCCTCAACCATCTTCCAGAAGCACCATCTGCGGTAATTGATGAATAGCCATCTAATTGAACCTAGAAAAACCTTTCAGAAGCCCAAGCACGGGCCATTTGGGTTGATTGATGCAAAGCTACCGTCATTATTGTAGATAAGTTACTGGAAGCGGACCGTAATCCGGTCGGTACAGACAAAGCCGGGGCCAGTAAGCAGTGCACGGAACGTAATTAGCTGGTGGGACTCTTAATTACCGCCTATTGTACCTTGACAGGGGAAGGGCAGTTTTTGATACGACCACCGTTTAATACACACAGACAAAAAGTTTAGCGAACTGTAATCGTTTCTTTGTAAGAGATGTGTGTGTGTGTGCCACGCTGCATGCATGCCGTCGAATTGCCGGCACGACCTGGGAGGTACCTCTCGCTTAGGTACACGATACGGTTCGTGGGGGAAGGAGGAAGGAGGACAACGCAACTGTAGATATGCGGATGTCTATGAGTACTCATGAAATTGGCTCCGAATGCTCGTTGGCCCTCTTATATCTGGTGACGACCCACAGCTCTCCAACCGTGGCAGCAGTGTGTCCGCAGCAACAAATCAGATGTGGAGTTTGAAACGTTTAACTAAATCATCGTTTCAGCCGAAATCCCAATAATTATACACTCGCGGTTCTGTTTCGAGTTCCCGAGAAGTAATTAACGAGGGAGATGGCAGATAGGTTGTCTCGCTCCAGCGTGTGGTGATATATTAAAAACAAAGCCTTTCTGTTGGCTATTGTGGCTATGTTTTTAATTTGTTTACTCTACGCCAGTGTAGGACAATTTTAGGGCACTAAACTGTGATTTGTGAGAGCCCTAACATGAGGGTAACATTTAAATGGTGACCTAGCTTTTCTTGTGCTGATGTAATTATAGGTTGACTGCCTAGTCTAGTGGTAGGCATGTTCAACTACAGACGTGAAGTGCAGGTTCGAATGTCGGGTCCGACCAATCAAACTAGATTTTTTTTTCTTTTTATGATATAGAAGGGCAAACCAGCAGCCGGAGTCATTTTCATGACTACCGACGCCACAAACATCCGCATAGGGGCTATACAGATGCGCTGCCCTCCTTTCTCCTCCCACCTCCATGGGCCACCAGCTACTTACACACCGCGCGAAACGCGACAGCACAGCTGTCACTTTACGCCAGTCTCGTGTAAGCGAGAAGTACCTCCCCGGTCGTGCCGGCCCAATTCGACTGCATGCAAGCATGCAGTGTGGCACTACCTCTTACCAATATTTACCCAATGTGTAATTGTAATTTTGGGGAGGAAAATCCTAATTAGAATAGAAGAGAAATAATTTCTACTCTAAATTCGGTTTTGTATTAACAGTTTTGAATCAGAAAATTAAAGTACTAAGCTGTTATTAACACGCCTGAATTTTAAGTACCAGGTTTTTGTTATTTTTGTTTGAAATACAACGGTTTCCTCGCTGATGTGCAGTTTAAGGACTCTTTTCACCTTAAGCCCAACTGGTCACTTGACTCTCACGAACCGCACACAACGCGACAGCAAGCACTTCATACTGATAACAGACCAGCGGTGGGTACACCCAGCAGTGCCATATACATCAACTCCTCATACAGGATCCAACATGTCCACTTAACTTCGAAAGGACGAATCGCAAAAACACTCCCACATTATCACCTAAACGACGTCCACAGAATAATTCAGAGCTAATTACTCGCTAATTATTCCATCGATCCATGGTTTATGTGGTGGTATCGCCACTTAGGGACGTGGCACCGTGTCCCCACGGTATCGATATTTATGGCGATGCACCAGTCACTTATCGTCGGTACTAAATTACCTGCAATGTTTTAAGTTTGTATTCATTTGTTTTTAGTGACGTTTGTTCTTTATTGGGCTTTTGGTGTTTATCGAAAGAGCTGTTTAGCAGGGAGTTTAGTGTCATGCGGCATTGCATGGGATATGGGGTGACATACTCGTTACATGATACTTATGTAAAACTAGCCGCGCACAGCGATTTCACCCGCGTAAATTTCGATCTCATGTAAAATAGAAAATTATCCCATGGCATCCCATAGGAACATTTTTTCGGGATAAAAACTATCCTATGTGTTAATCCAAATTACTCTCTATATGTGTGCCAAATTTTATGACAATCGGTTCAGCAGTCTTTGCGTGAAGGAGTAACAAGCAAACAAACATACAAACTTTCACATTTATAATTTTAGTGGGATGACAGCTATGCTGGCAGCAAACAGCGGACTCCCCCCCACGTGCCGGCCCAAAATGATGCACTGCGATAATATTATTTTATATTAAATTATTTTATTCAAAATATAATTTAAAAAAAAAATGCCTTTCGAACGTCAAAAATTTCCATCTACCACCGGTTCAACCCTAGCCCTGTCCTGAGAAGAACCGGCGAAACAAACTCAGCGGGCGTCATTAATTTCTTCATTATACATTCTTCATTTATATACATTAAAAAATATAATTTACATTTATTCCCAAGGTGGTATCTGTCATAAAATCTATTATTTTGTAATATCCCTTACCACACAAGCGTTCCATAACTACAGCAATGTCTCTCACTAAATTCTGATTAGTTTTAGCTGTTCTGTCTCTAACAAAGATAAGGCAATGTTAATATTCGATACTGGCTGTGTGGAAAAAGTATACAGCATCAGGTCCTTTCTGATCACCGTCCCTGATTGTTCGAATTGAAAAGCAAAGTGAAGTCTAGTCGGTGGAATGTATTGTTACTTTTTGATGGAAATTCATTTTATTTATTTTATTTAACAATTTATGTACATGGAAAGAAACTTTTATACTAAACCGAGATATATTACAGGCAAGTACAAAGGTACAGCTTATTCCATACAGGAATCTCTTCCAGCAGACCTGATAAACGGAAACGTTTATAAAGTTCAGGCCGTATTTGGGTGTACACAAAAATAACTTATAACTAACAAAGTATATATATATATTCATAATTCATATATACATACAATAAATTCATATTAATATATCTTAATTATACTTTTTACTTGAAATACGACCGGCTTCGATAACTTACTATTAGGTGGTAGAGACCTGCAACGACTCTCCCGGACATTCAGGCACCACCGCTTCACCTATTCCTTCCGTGAAATGACAATGCTCGTTATTGTCGTGTTTCGGTCGGAGGGTGAGGTGAGGGAGCTGGTAAACTTCACATGAGCAGAAGGAACATCTAGCCGCAGGTTGGCAACTCACCATTACCACTTTTTTTTTTTCCGCGGGGAAATGCGTTTACGCACTACCATGGAACCTGGGTGGGTTCCGACGGGTGGTGGGGTTCGAGGCGGAGCCGAATACCTACTAAAACCCCGCCGGAGTGCCCCGCATCTGTCAGCGACAGGGCACCCCGACGACTGTCCAGTTCTTCCACCGAACCGAGCTATTACCACCTTTGGTGTCTATAGGCGACGCCAATTAATCAAGATATGAAATGTATGGCCTAATGTCCTATAACTAAGTGATCCTAATACTCAAAATTATAGCAAATCTAGGTCGCTAATAGAATTTACTGCCCCACGCCAGCCCAATCCGGCTCTGCACCTAATTAACATTGAACCAACTTTTAAATACGTCCCTGTACTGCGACACTTTCTATCAGCTTCCCACCGTATCTCCAATAAAGACATCAGACTTAAGAGCTGTTATCTGGCGTGTATTTACGGTAGCGGCGCGTTATCAGTGGTGGGACTGAGTTACGTGCTGATAAGACCCGGCTCTTAGCTCACTGGTGATAAGGACACGCACGACACACTGCGTCCACTTTTGACCTCCAGTTTATTGCCTGATTTTTCGATAACAGACCACCACAGACAAACGACCCTTTTGACTACCGAGGCCCATAGACATTCGCACAATTGTAGATACTTAGTGGGTTTCCGTTGTATCAAATGGGAAGAAAAAATGAGGGATTTTCTCATCGAACGAACAAGCTTGGTTAACTAGTTCTTTATTTATATGGTAAACTAATTTCCTACAGAATACATCCCTAATAGAACGATATGACTAATGTTACAACCTTCTATAATAATGATAATGATGATTAATGAACACGTGAATGCCTTCGATTAGAGACAATCAAAGTATGAAACTTTTTAACAGGCAGATGTATTACTAACAAAGCGGTAAAAAGCCGTCAAATTGGTGGAGAGCCATGAATTGGCATGAAATATCCGGTCACACCTGCCTGGACATCTGGTGGACAGTGAGAAGGGTGGAAGTAGGGATGGGCAAGAGTAAAGGGTTTTGATTTTGATTTGGTATTAATATTTCAGAAATCTGTATAAAATTTCTATTCCCTTATTAGCCGCTCTTTTTCCTAGTCATTATGAATATGAGACTATGCGGCACAAGAGTTAAGTCATTTTGATCAGCTCCAGCCCTAGAAGTGGTAAAAAAGAAAGAGGAGAAAAAAAATACCTATACCCAATGCTGAACCGTATTAACGTAACATATAAAATATACAATACATACTCATAAATGCTCACGAGACGCAAGCGCGGTAAGATGTTACGCTGTTACTCCAACTTTTACTTTTTCACACACTGTTACTTCTTTTTTTATACCAGCCCTATTGATTCGTTTCTTAAGGAGTAACCTCTAATATATCGATAGAGTTCCCATCCCTACGAGCAGATGTGCTAAACTTACAGATACTCGAGGAGATGTTCGATATATCACCGGGCATATCAGCACCTTTTACGTTACATTTATCATATCATACATATAACATACATTATCATCAAGCCGCTTTCATCTACCGTTGAACGTATCTCTTTAATGTTTGTTGAAGTTAAGTATAGGGCAAACGAGCAGCGGTCGGAGTCTAGGAAAGGAGTACCTTTTAACATCGTAAGAAGGCGAAGAAGCAGTGACGACTACGACTGTCCCTTCAATTTGTGATAAAATCTAACCTCTGAAAAATAGTTGATGTTGGGACCCGATCGTGCGGTGTGTAAGTAGCCGGTGGCCTATTGAAGTGGGAGGAGAAAGGCGGGCAGCGCATCTGTGTCTACACGGATGTCTATGAGCGTCGCTAGTCATGAAAATGGCTCCGACTACTCGTTTGCCCCTCCTATACCATAAAACAAAAAAAAATCTTTATAGACATTCGCAAGTCTAGGCTAATTTAACTTTATTTTCGTTTTCTACCATATTTACGTTGTTTTAAGTGTGTTGTGTTGTCCCTAAATTCACAACACACACAACACAGCACGACATTACTTCTATATCACGAGGAAACCAGCAAGGCAAACAAGGCCTATGGAGGCAGTAAGAGTAAGAGGGGCATCGCCTATAGACTATGCCTATAGCCTCTGTGCGGATGTCTGTGGGTGTCGGTAATCAGGAAAATGTCTCCGATTGCTCGTTTGCCTCCAAATAAAAAAAAACAATACCATTAGGATCTAACTTTTGTTATTACTACTTTTTGAGATACTATTTAAAGTGCTCCTTCAAGAATTCTATGATATAATATCTAGCCTACCGAAGAAGACATACTACACCAATAAAACGTGCTGCGAAAATACAGAATGAATCAGGCTAACTACTAGGCTAGACTAACCGTGGTGTGACTTGTCTCTTATTAAATAAATATCTGGGGACTGGGGACTTTACACACCACGTCAGCCTAGCCCCGTGCTAAGTACCGTAAGGACTTGTGTTACGGGTACTAGACAACGGACAATATATTTAATGTGTTTTATAAACTTAAGAAATTCCATATATTTAAGGTTTTTATTACAGAAATACATATAATACATAGTTGACATCCATGACCTAGGCGGGATTCGAAACCGCGACCACTGCCGCAACATGCTCCACTTATCCGAGCCCTGTACCACTGCGCCAGCCTGGTCGTCAAAGCCCACCAAATTGGATTAGTAAGCTGAGTATCTGCAGGTATTGTTTAGACTTAGCGAAAACTACCGATGTAAACAAAAAATATTTGTTCAATAGTGTAAGTCGAGCGTTGTATATTTATTTAGTTTTGGCTTTAGTTGAGTAAAGTCTGAGGTTAGTTTAATGTTAGTCTTCGTCATTAGAACGATGAAATTTTTTTTTTAATAGTAAAAGGAGGCAAACGAGCAATCGGAGCCATTTTCACGACTAGTAGCGCCCACAGACATCTGCATAGAGGTTGTGCAGATGCTTTGCCCTCCTTCCTCCTCCCTCCTATATGGGCCACCGGCTAATTATACACTGTATGACAACACAGTTATCACTTATCGTGTAGGCATGAGGTAGATGAGAGAAAAGCGAGAGGTACCTCCTCGTACCGGCCGAATTCAGCTACATGCATGCATGCAGTATGGCACTGCCTCTTACTTTTTTTTCATTGAGCCTATGTTGTCCCACTGCTGGGCGAAGGCATCCCCCAAACTTCTCCAACCATCCCGGTCTTTTGTCTTCTTCCACCAGCTCTTGTCCAAGGCATTGAGGTCGTCCCGGCTCCCGCCAACGTTTCCTCGGCCGTCCTCGGCGTCTCGCTCCGTCCGGGGCCCATTGGGATGTAGCGTTCATCCTCGACACATGACCAGCCCACTCCCACTTCAGGCGGTCTTGTTGCCGACGTCTGCGATGCGGGTCGTTGAGCACAGCGTCGTATTCCGCACTCGGTCGACGCGTTTGACGCCTCTTACTAAATGGATTAAAAAAAGCTTTATCTATATATGTAGGTATAAACACAACAAGCGACACAAAAAATAATGATAAATACAATTAATTAAAATCAACACATAAAACCACAATTACACGACCCGACAAAACGTACATCATAAAGCCACCACTACACGTCCCGACAAAGCGGTGCGACTAAATAAATGCCGGGCCATTTACAAGAGTGTAAGATATGACGTGATATAGATCACTCACTCCGTAATAAATAAATAAATAACATAAGAAAAATTACACCGTAAAACGAATGTAACCGGAGGCCGTACGGATATGTTCGATTTGTGTGGACACGCCCTATTTCGCACGTGCAACTACTTCATCAAACAAAAAAGTTGAATATTTTTAATATTATAAGTGCCCCCTTATTACTAGCATGCATAAACTTTAATTTACATGATTATCAATGATACGTCTCTATCTTTGCTTCTTTCGTCCAGTGGGCCACTGGAAAGTGAGCACTCACAAAGTACACGAAACGACAATCGCGAGGGCAATAATAAAACCTTTACATGATGTATATAAAATTGAGATGATTAGAATAGACAAGAATAAATAATAAATAGTTAAACTTAAATAAATGAAGTATTCTTTTATTTGAGCTATGGTATCTAACTTAGCACCAGGGAAAGCTATCTCCACAGAAAAAAGTTATGTATGGGTAGCAGATTATAGGGCATTTTGGTGCTCTTTCAAATTAGGCATATCTTCAGTAGTGTATTTATATTCAATAGTGTGTAGGTACAATGATATCGGTTTTGGTAACATACAGCATGTGATTGTCTACATTTATCAGTTATATAGAATGGGAGTTTATGAACTACAAGAGCTTACTGGATAAACCCTGATGACCAAGTGTACGAGACAACGTAGAAAGTATACCTACATAATTATTATTAATATAAAGAAATTAAAAAAATACAGAATCCACATGAGCTTATGTATTTTTTGCTGTATTTATTATTTAAGACAATCAAAATGTCTTATCCATACATTGACGTCTTAGCACCGGGCGCAGGGGAGCGACAGGGACGGATGATTTAGAAACCCCTCGGGAGGAGCGCGACGCGACCCGATATTAATATTGTGACTGTCTATAGTACACGCCAGACACGCAGATAAATGTGTTTACATGTTAATACTTTTTCGCAGTCGTAAGTAATAATAATAATAATAATATCTGTGGAAATTAAATAATCAAAGCTGTGGACTTATCACACCAATTGCAATCTAGCCCCGTGCTAAGTACCGTAAGGACTTATGCCACGGGTACTAGACAACGGAATATGTTTTTATAAATTTAAGAAATTTTATATATTTAAGATTTTTATTATATACATACATATAATACATAGATAAACATCCATGACCCAGGCGGGATTCGAACCCGCGACCCCCGGCGAAACATGCTCTGAAAGAGAGAAAAAGATACCTAAGTGGATCACTTAAATAATGATTACATGCAAAATTAAACGGCTGTATGCAAACAACTATCAACCTTTAGAATCGTTGTGACATGAAGAGTGATTAGATTTCTTCAATAGATTTCTGTTAAAATGTAACTTCCGTGTGATTTTCACGTCCTTTTATTTTATTTACATAGCTTTGTATAATCATAGATTAATCCCTAATCAAAAAATGAATATAATTAATTTTCTAATGTTGAATTTTTAGAGATTGAAATGAAGATGAAGTAAGGTTTGCTTTCTATTTTTATTGCAGATGTCCAATGATCATGTAATCCATCCGTCTTGGTTAACTGCTTATTGATTAATAATTAACAGCCAATATAGAGAGTGTCCAGTCCTGTCTTTAGCTGGACGTAAGAAACATTCCACAGCACCCTAAAGCCTTCTTTTCCTAACTCATTGTCTAATCTATAAGCCATATTTAGTCATTATCATCATGGTTTAATAAATAAAACATATAAATGAATAAAACATCTACTTAGAACAATTTTTCCTGTTCAACCTAACCCTACCCGTTTTATCTCAACATTTTGCGTATACAATTTCTATCACTCCACTCCCAGTTTTGGTATCTGTCGCCTGGCACCTACAGGATGGGTGCCCGAATTTCAAATTCAAAATTGTGTGGCCCCAGGCGTCGCCGCTTTTAACATTGTAATTGGTACTGGTTGATTTGGTGTCCACTGGTAATAAGTCCCTTTGATCTCCTAATTGCTGTATTCCGCGGTCGGATCGTGTGTAACATACTTTTAAGGTGTAGTTACACCATCCGATATTACCATAAATTGATCTGCATTATTTTATGTCCTATTATATGTGAATGTGTCATCATGGTAACCATTAGTATATATCGATCTAGATACTTTCATGGAACGCCAAGATTGTAGATACGTTGCTTATCACATACTGAACTCGCTACTTTTAGATAGATCATATTACCGTAACCATATTTTGGGAATTATTTACTTCCACATTCTTCGGACTTGTTAACCAATCTTATTTGCTATTTATTGATAAATAAATGGGTAATGCCACTCCCTCCTTCCTTTTGTTAGATAATCTGAAGATTAGTAGATTATTTCTCACCAGAATGATAGAGAAAAATTTGATTACTCACCAAAAGGATCTTATTCTAAAAAAAACCTATTTAATAAAAAAACAGTAGGTGTTTTAAACTCTTGTTTATGGTTAGCCATAGAGAGTAGGGAGAGGTCAGTGTGACAATACAGTGGAACATGAATAAATAATAACACATGTTAGATAGTGTTTCTTCCTGATGACAGAGATCCAGATATCTTAGGCATCAACTGTCATTTACGATGTGTCACTGTAATCCTACTTCTTCTATAGGGTATGAAAATGCATCAAGTATCACTAATCATTCACTATGTATAGGTTTAGAATAGAAACAAGTTTATTCAATGCTCCACATAGTGATAAAACCTAAATAAACAATAGGTACATGAGACACAAAAACAGAAAAGAAAAATAGCTAAAAAATAAGATTAAAAACAATTTATGTATATTTTTTTGCATATACATGCACAGTAATGCAATGTGAGGAGCACTGAAAAGGATGTCACTCGGCATACTCGGAGAATTTCAGCTAGATCTAGGTATCTAAATATAACTCTCATATTTGAAAAGCACTAAGACTTGAAAGGGAAATTCAATTCTCTGGACAAAAAAAAATACAAAATCGTCTCTTCGCGCCATTCAAAAAGCAAAACAATAACACCAAGACTTAATTGAAAATCGTTACAGCCCGATTGCCTCCTTATTTCATTTAAAAACAACGCCTATTATTTCCCAGGGGGAGGTCCGGAGGCGGCAGGGGGGAGGGGGTCGCGAATTTCATAATTTAATATTTACCGGTTACCGAATATCGGATAATTAGATAGCGACGTGATTTCCTGAGCCCGGACTAAATTAATATCAATGTTCTTTGTTTTAGACGTAGGGATGGGGCCCCGTCGACAAATATTATCTCAAGACGATATTTCACAGTAAAACATAATATAGAATAATTATTATACATAATATTCTTCATTCAGAGTTAAATTTGTTTAATGTTACGATTGTTGTTTATGTGGTTAAGAGGGGTAACAATTGTTGAAGGGTTTTGATGACCATGACTGTAGACTGTATTTTTTTTTGCAGACGTATTGCTTTCCTACCGTTATTCCTTACTAGAGGCATCGGGAATTCACAAAAAGTACCTACGAGAAGTGACAGCGTTGTCACTTTTAGTCGGTATCGTGGGAACTAAAAGTAACCCGATTTTGCCAGTCCAAGTCAAAAAATAGTTTTTACGAAATTAAAAAAGGAAAAAAATTAAAATAAATATAATATTCTGTAAAATTCAATGCATCCCGTGGTATATTTTATTATTAAACTGCTCATTGATCTGATTATTTTAAATTTATTTTTATTTTTAGTTTAACTGATTGTATAATTCCCACCAATCTGTAGGCAATCTATATCCTCAATCAACGTGAGAACACACATAGATATTAAAGAAAATATCTCATATCGATAGACATGTCCTCTCACTCGAAGATTAAGTAGCAAAATGAAGACAAATGCTCAAACGGCGGAGGGGGTTCGATTCCGGCGCGACATGACAAACAATATATGACACACATAATTCTGGATCCCCTCGTTATTTAGTCATGACCCGGGGGACTCCGGGCGGAGGCAATAGTCTTATATCTATGGTAATGTGGAGTACTTTTAATCAGTTCTCGATATCTTTGTCGTCAACATTAATTAGGAGGACTATTGCTTATTATTTACGGTAGAAACATGTGCTATTGTAGCCGAATATACGATCGGGAAGATCTCTGGGTAACTTAGTAGTAATAGTAGCATAAAATGGTAGTTATATTGTCGCGCTTCGTACAGCTGGGGAAAATCAATCCGTGATAAAGAGGTCGAGTAAATGAACGCGTCGTATCTACACCACCTTTCTTTGTTGGTATGTTTTCTGAGAGTCATATCAAGACATATTTAAATCATGTTCCGACAGTGATTCCTGGATGCTGGTACTTTTTCTGACACCATGTTGTGTGTAGGTGTTTGATCGAGTAAAGAGACACTCCTAGGTTAAATACGAGTTTCCTTATACAATAAATTATTCTTGAGGTTGTGACATGCTTCATTGTAGCAAAACGTGGCTGGCACAATCGGGGTACCTTCCGCTCACAATATACCGCTATAGTGATGACTGAGGTGATTAATTCAGTGATTCATTTGTGAGCATCCGATGGCCGAATAGGGGGAAGTACATAGTGTAGGAAGGTTATGCTAATAAACGACCTTGACGTCAGCATTGATTTAGGGCCTAGTCCTAGTTTAAGGTAGGAGATATTGTAACCCTACATCTAGGTGACTGTTTTTTTTTTCTTTTTTATCGTGAGGAAAGCCGCATCGGTACACCCTGGGTGGGCTACCGGCCAGTGTGGGGATTCTGAAGTCCCTAGTGGGAGAACCCTACCCCACTAAAACCTCACGGAAGCCCTCAGCCGCCTTAGAAGGGTGAGATGACCCCGGATCACATCTAGATGACTGTACCATAACCTATGTTAACCAAAAGACTAAGAGAAGGTGACAAAAGAAGTCACTCTTTGATACAAAATACAATAGCCAACTTTAACGACAGTGTGCCGTATTCCGTCTCGTCACGCTGACGTTACCCGACATTAAAAAAGTTAAGCGTTAATTAGTTCCGAGTGGCGCTGGAGTGGTGGCGGCTGGTACCACGTGAGGTGCCTCTCTAATCGCACCATCAACAACTTTGTCCACATGTAGAGCTACGAACGCGTAGACACGGCCGGTTAAATTATCTATATAGAGTAAATAGAAACCTACGCACATAATTAGCTCACAGTAGCGCTAGAGGGGTTGTAAATGGTGCTATATCTAAAATGTAATATACCTACACTTTACAAATGCTAAGTCAATCCTTAGAAACGGCCAGCTATGTTACTATATATAGAATGAATATTCTTAATGGTTAGTGATCTATCGTTCATAGGAGCATATCAAGACCCAAAAAATTCAAACCATACTATCCTATTTATTATGAGGCAATTAAGTGACTAATGGAACTGTTGATTTGACACATACTTCAAAGCATCGAAGATGTTCTTTTTTTTTTATTGTATACAAACGAGCAGTGGGAGCCATTTTCATGACTACCGACGCCCACAAACATCCGCATAGAGGATATACAGATGCGCTGCCCTCCTTTCTCCTCCCACCTCCATGGGCCACCGGCTACTTACACACCGCACGAAACACGACAGCACAGCTGTCACTTTACGCCAGTCTCGTGTAAGGTACCTGCCCGGTCGCGCCGGCCCAATTCGACTGCATGCAAGCATGCAGTGTGGCACTACCTCTTACTATCATGTTGTTCTACACGTACAAGGCACATCACGTGTGATATGTGATAGTAAGTGCCACTTCTAACGACTCGAAAGTCTATGGCGCGTCTGAGAGCCAGCGGCTGTCCCTGTAAGTTGGCGCAAGTCAATTACAAAACTTCGACAAGTTCGTCAGGCGATGCCGAATACATTTCACCGTCATCATCACTCGGTTGCAATCCAGTGGCTCATGGAGGAGTTTCACGTTCCCAATTCAGAGAGCGTTACACCGCCAACTTCCCAACTTATCGAAGTTGGGAAGTTGGCGGTGTAACGCTCTCTGAATTAGATAAGTTGGGAAGTTGGCGGTGTAACGCTCTCTGAATTAGATAAGTTGGGAAGTTGGCGGTGTAACGCTCTCTGAATTAGGTTATAAAAAATCCTAAACCACTATTTGGTCCGACCCGAGACTCAACGCCGACCACAAGGCAGTCTACCATCATGACCATGATTAGCCAGATGTCCACTGCTGGACACGGGCCTCGCTCCTCCTCAAGCTACTTACATCCAGCGGCATCAAGTAGGGATACTTGACCCCGGTCCTGGTTGGCCGGCCACTCTACCAAGTACACTCAAAACTTTTTCATCCCAAAGATAATTAAAAGTCCTGACTTAATTTACGTCCGTATGTCTGTCTGTACACAATTATCGGTGATAGAACCTCCAGTTATGAGCTGTAATTGGCCAGAGCCGGGATAAGTATAGTGTGGAGGTTGTAATATTGTTTTATGGGGTCCTTAAACATCGCCGATGTCATTTGTGTCGTCTATGGTGGGTCTTGTATTTTTATTTATTGGAAATCAGTTGGACCACCTAATATAGCCTGTATTTCCAGTCGTTGCCCATATTTGGATTGTTCCATTGCTACGTGGGTTAAATACAAGCTCTTAAATTTCTTTAATATTATTTTGTTATACAACTTTCATTATAAATATTTCATTATTTCATTTTTGGAATAAAAAAAGGTAAAAAAATATTTGCTGAATATTCTTGGTCGAATTTCGGCTAAACCGTAAAGTGCTTAATGTCTATAATGTCTAGACATACGGACTCAAATTGGCACAAGTACAAAGTAGGTATATTTTCTTAGTAGGTATATTCTCTTATTCGCACAATCTTAAAAGATCTATCCTTTTAGAATAAAATGAAAAGAAGAAGATTTATTGGATAGTAATCCAAAGTGACCGGATGGAGTTTCCTACTAGTAAATTGGTAAAGTGATCTGAGAGAGTTCATTTTTTGGTAACGCAAGGGAAAATACCTTTACGTAGATTGCCGTATGAGCCCGGGTGGCTCAAACGGGCTTAGCAATTGGGGGTTGACCCTACCGACTAAGCCCCTGCAGATTCCTTCAGCCGCTACATTGAAGGGCCCGGATCTATAACCCACAGCATCCCTCCAACAACAGGTAGACTTCTCCCCGTTGGAGACTAACCGACTGCCTTTGAACAGTCCCTACTCGAACGTTGGAACCGTGCAATAGGAATAGGTTCCTATCCTGACCCCTGGTCCCAATACTCCAACGGAGTATGGCATTGATTTCTCCGAAGCGGACCCGCCAGTCGTCCTATTCCTTGCCGCCATCTTCTGATTCAGAGGGACAGGAAAATGACTTCCCCGCTAAGCTGCTCTTGGTCTGGCCTCTCAACCTAAGCCTGTCCGGCATAGCCATAGGATCACAGAGGCGCACAAGCCCCCCCGCTACGGCAAGATGGTAGCATTTTCTGGGGGATCTGAGAGAGTCCTGCAGTAGTCATCCTCTGCCGACTGCTGCTAACGATGACATAGACAAAACAAAGACAATGTCAGCGGAACGAGCTTAACCCTGAGCACCCTGTATTTAGAGGGGGTTGGCGATAATAACCCTTCATACTTGAACAACAAACAGACTCCGAGGTGTCTCCCCACCGTGTAATTAGGGGGGGCTGGGCCCGTGAACTTAGTGCCGGCAGTTGAACCAAATAATTGATACACTTTCCCATCATTGTTGCGCCGGACGTAATAACGTACCGCGTACGTACCTCGTAAGTACGACACTAGTGATGGGTATGACAAAAATGTGGCTGAATGGTTTTTGTGCGTGCTCGGTTTTATTCAGGAATTTTGAGATTATTTTAAATGTTTTGTACAAAATAATCCCCGTCAAAATGTTATATAAATAATGAAAATTGACATATAACGTCAAATTCACTAACACCGCGACCGGTTCAACCTTTGTCTAGATCTGAGAGGAACGGCGAACTTCGAAAATGTACTGTAGAGCCTTCAGGTTACTACGGGGACGTAGCCTGCTCTGGCAGCATTACCTAAAAATCTGTAAAACCCTAAAAGACCCTAGGTTACTACTGCCTACTCATTCTATCCCAGCTGGGTGAAAGATATTAAATATGAACACTTGATATATTTATTTTTAATGTATTTATTTCTGAGTCATATTACATAAAATACATTTGTCTTGTTTATAAAATCTATCTTTAATTACATATTCGATATGCTTCCATTCTGATCTACCGTCTCTCAAACAATCTTATAGAATAATATTTTCCTTCTGACAAGAAGGAAAATTGCTTCATTCAAAATTTGAATTATTTGAACTAATCTGTTTATTAAAAAAGACATATCAAACGCAGAGGTTTCATTTGATATGAGTATAGAGTTTCCTCTTTACTACAGTACACCCATAATATATTGTTGTTTTTCAAACAGAAATATCGATTCAGTTATAATATTATAATAAAAGCAACTTTAAAGTTGTGTGTATCTGTATGTTAATTTCACACTTTTACTTTCATATTCCTTATTTACGGTTATCTTAGACTTTAAATCATCAACTACAAATACTGTACCTGTCTAAAAGGGTTATTTTTACATCATCCCTCAACTTCACATCACTATTCGATATCTATCGACATACCATCACCTACAACCCATCACTACAGTATCCATCGACCGGCCAGCGCATCCCTCCGCCACCTGTGCTCTAGGTGCGCGCGCGCAGCCGTTCATTAGGTCGCGGCGCGTGATTGTCATTTGGCCACGCCCCCTCTGCGCCGCTCACACATTTATTATAATTCGTATCATTACTCCCCCATGTGAGCCTGGTACGTGGCGTCGTTTTGTTTCACATTTAATGAGTACCAAATTATTGCCTGCCTATCCTATGATTTGGTAATTTAAATTTGGGCAGTGTCGTGGTCATAATTGATATACCATTGAACTGAAATCTATCAATAGAACTGCTATGTGAATTCCATTCTATGATTTCGTAATTATTTGACTTGGACAGCTTGGAATCTGATGATGGAACGATAGAAAAACATTGAACTAAAGTCATCGTACCTAAAACTAATTTTTGTCTGCCATCCTATGATTTGGTAATTTAGATTTGGATAGTGTCTCTATACATGATTAATACAAGAACATTGAACTGAAGTCATCGTACTAACAAAACTACTTTTTGAGTGACTCCTATAATTTTGTAATTATTCAATTTGAATACACGATTCTAGTATTACGGACTTGGAGATTATTCGCTTCTGCTAATAATATTTTGCTGCTTTCTGAACACAAAACTTGAGGTTATATTATATCAACAAAACTGTTTTTGAGTGTCCCCTATGATTTCGTAATTATTTGATTTGGATCTTACCTCTAATATCCATGTATCGCAGATTATTTTTGGCATATAAGCACACAACTAAAGCCATAATAACAAAACTGCTTTTTGATCACATATCCAATGATTTAGTAATAGTTTGATTTAACTTAAGAGGTTGCTGTGTTATAGTCGTGAATTGTGAGAGTAAGAAAACCTCAATTAAATAAACTTTTTTCCGACTTCCCTTGGTTTGGTTATTATTGGATTTGGAAATATTATGTAGTTTTCGTGAATGATATCTAGAACTATCTATAAAGCCTTGAGTGAAATCAGGACTTCGAGATGGTTTTAATGTAATCAGTAACATTTGATTTAACCTAACAAATAATTAACAAATACCTACCTCTAACATTTAATTATTACACATTTTGCTAAGGAGCCCTGATTTCACAGGCTTGTGAGCAAAATGTATAGTTATGCACAAATATTCGCAGAAAACTTATTCTGTCCAAGGATCGTTTGATCCAGAGAAAAATGCGTGTTTTTTATTTTTAACTTTATTTTTAGAACAACATTTTCACACTTATCGGTTGTTTAATATCTACAGGATGAATAGGTAGTGTACTACTTCTAAGTCCGGCCTGTTAGATATAAGTTTAATGGACATACATGCCAGTAAAGATATATAAGTAACGTGTGTGATGGGCTGAGTACGTGATCTAAAGCCTTTCTAAATTCCTCCCTCATTACCGTACCAATGTAGCTTCTGTGATACATATTCAAATTCAAACCAAAGAACGCAGACTCAACTTTATCCCAATCATAATAAGGCTTAAGCACATCAGTCGGGAAAGTCGAAATTTGTCGCAATGGGAGGCGTGGTAGTCCACTAAGATATGGATTGTGCAAATTTAACAATGCGTTCGTCTTGAGTCTTAAGCCTTTGTGATAGGGGTTATAATTGTGGGCTTGGGAGGTTGGTAATGGTGGCAGCAATTTGGTGAGGCCATTAGTAGTCAAATGCCATTATGTGGTTCAGAGAGCGTGGATATAAAGTGTTGGGCAACGTAGCGACCTCTTTGTTCTTTTGTTTAGACGCTGAAGTGTCGTGGACCTTGGTGAAATCTTTTAAGGCGTGTTATGTAAATGAGTGTTTGATCTGTTTTTTTTTTATCTTACAAGCCGTACCTGTACGGTAATAAAACATACATAAAGAACATTGTTTTGAAATCTTCTTATTTTGCATAATTATGGTAAACTTTTGCTGCATCCCGATACCATCCTCGGTAGGTTTGATTCCCTGGAATATAGATTCTCAGCTCAGATCTGTTGAAACTTTCATAAACATCAGTCAAGCCGTTGACGGATATTTGATTTTCAATATGAATCGAACATATTCCTTCATTCGATTTTTCTAAATAGATATATAAATAAACCTACTGAATCTCTAAATCTGAATTACAATCGGACCAGTGTATAATGTATATATCCTATATTGCTCGAACAAAGCTAGGCTAATCATCTTGAGTGGCCTTTTGCTTTTATCTAGACGCTTTGATACAATAGCCAGTACAAATCTATTTAATGTAAGTAGGTAGGTACAGATTATATTAAGCACACATCACTACACAGTATATAAAACAAAGTGTCTTTTCGCCGTCTGTGTGTCTGTATACATAGATCTTTAAAATTAGGCTACCGATTTTGATGGGGTTTTTTTTTTAGATAGAGTGATTCAAGAGGAAGGTTTATATCTAATATATAAAATTCTCGTGTCACAGTTTTCGTTGCCATACTCCTCCGAAACGGCTTGACCGATTCTCATGAAATTTTGTGAGCATATTGAGTAGGTCTGAGAATCGGCCAACATCTATTTTTCATTCCAATATTCCCACGGGATAGAAAGTTACGCGGGCGAAACCGCGGGGCGCAGCTAGTTATGTATAATAACTTCATTTTTTCAAAGTCCGAAACCTACGCGCGTGAAACCACGTGGCGCAACTAGTTACCTATATTTTACAAAAATAACAAAATATAGAAATACATACTAATTAGCCAAACCAGATAATTTTTTTATACATTAGTTACGTAAGCATGGTTTTCTTATAGCATTACGTGATTATCAACGCTCACAGACATCCGCAACCCCAGACGTCTAATAGATGCGATGCCGGATTTTCAGAGAAGAATCAGCTCTTCTTCTTTTGTAAGATGACTTTGAATAGAATGTTTCATGTTTAAGAATCCTGACATTTTCGTTGCGATGCCTAATTCACAGCATCTATGGCCAAGGTCTGATTAAATTCAAATTTAACAGCATTTCTGGTAGTTAGATTTCCTGTGCGTTCAAGTTCAAATGTCAAGATCGTGAAATGGCTAAAATCAAATCAAGCTAAGCTAAAAAAATTAGTTTTTTTTTAATTTCAACAAAAGTTTTTCATCAATCCACTTTGAACATTAATATACAACCCTGAAGTGAAAAAGAATTATTCATATTTTCGAATGCGGTAGACACCGGCGTTTTATTATATTATGTTGAAGAATAGGTATGTTCTATAAAAACACAAGCTTTGGCCCGCGGTTTCACCTGCTTAATAAACTTCACCCTAATAGTTCACCTAGGTACCTGCAGGTACCTAATTTCAAGTTCCGGTTTTCCTGTGGGCTTCGGTAGTCATGAAAATGACTCAGACTTCTTTACCCCCCCACTCCCCTCCCACCTCTAATACAATAAAAACCACACTAAACGCGTCAGAATAACTTTGATACTTTCGACCCGTCGCCCCAATAGTCAGAACCGCACAAAACCCGACGGCGTAGGTGTTGGGCAACACAGATTTGGATCAGGCGGACGGCGGGTAATGACGGCAACGCAACGGTGGCTGATTATAGTCCTAGAGCCGTTGCGGCACCGGCGATTGTCCAAATGTCAAAGCAATTTGCTGTCACTTCTGTGAGAACCCGTTGTGTGTGCTTTGACTGCGGCAGTCACAAGATAAGAACTTGAAACGATAATGTTTCATTCAAGATCTACGTATATAAATATTCTTACGTATATAACATTGGAAAGAATCTTTTTTTTTACCAATGTAATCTATTGTACTAGTACAATTAAACTATATTAATGTACCATCATAAACACACGGAGTATTTGTGAAAGAAGGGGAGGTTTGACGATGATGATGATTTGACTGGAACATGAACAAATCTTTATATATAAAAATGAATGAATGTCTGTATGTTCTTTATAGAATCGTAAACTGTACATTTGATCATGTGATGATCTTTAGCAAAGCTGTTTTGCATGAGCCCACGAAGGTTTCTGAGTTAATACGAGCAATTTTAGATATATGGCGTCATGCGTAGCAACGCATGTAAGATACAGCTAATAATCGAATTAATAAAAATGGCGTACTATGACTCAAATGACTCAAAAGCGTATAAACCGTCATAATATGACGAACAATATACACCTGTGTATCAATACACACACGTGTATTGGTGTGTATTACACGTGAGGTGTGTACTAATAGCCGTTTACCCGACGGCGCTCGCGCTGATTGATGTGTTTATAATTACGGCGGTTTTGCGCGGGAAAATGTGCGTGGCCATACGCGCGCACGCCTTCACATGAAGAATATATACTTTTTTTTCAAATAGGGGTTCCTAGCTAACAGCATATTATAATGACATTGTCAATTGTTCTATGGGATATTTGATAACGCGGAAAATACACCAGTAAATATAATTATATTATAGATACATGCAGTCACATACTCTGGGATGGGGTACGGTGTGGTGTGGGACTCGCGGTATATGTTAGTTTCTAATACCCACTAAAGCCATCGTTAGTGACAATACAACAGCAAAGATGCACCAGTAGTCATATAAAGAATATCCTGCACCACTGAGTTATCCCACCAACTGCGAGATGAAGA
>LUGF01005888.1:306949-319935 GCA_001625245.1 Calycopis cecrops
TGTCGCCTGTCCACTTAATGCTAATGATAATATTTGTGTTACTCGAGGAGAGAATGTTCTAGAATAAGTATTTTTGACCATCAGATGCCAGTGACTTGCAATGTTTTAAAAGCATAAATTGTGATATTTGTTTATATAAAAATTAAGTACGAATAGTACCTAACGACTACTTAATACTGCCCAACTTACGTATAAGGGGTAACTTAAAAATAGATAAATAAAAAATTAATTGTAAGTAAAATATTGTATCGATAGACTTAAAGTGGTTCCATCACTACTTAATAACGTCTATTATAATTAAAAACTTCACATCACTAGGTACTGTCGCAAATAAAATCAGCATGAAGTTATACCTGTGCTGTCACGTTTCAGTAAAATCCAGCTAAAGGCTGATTTAAACATGATCTGGCTGGCTGGATCATTCTTCTTCTTCTTCTTTCAAGATTTCATTCAAGCTTCAATTCAAGATAAATCAACGCTGAGCAGAATATAAAAAGTCTAACATAACCGGTGTGAAATCTAAGCTAACTTGTATATTAAGAAAACAATAATTTTGTAGACTTACGTGGTTGCGCGCCCCAAGATAATATACTTTTTGTAATATCATAAACATACACCTACCTTACACATACCTTAGAGGTATTAGATTTTTAGAAATCGCTGCGCCAGCGAAGGCGGCGATAATTATTTTAAACTTACAAAAAAAAAAAGAGGTATTAGAAAGGATATCGGATACTATATTACTATTATTAAAAAAATATTGCTACGCGCGCGAAGCTGAAGATAAGACAGTCCCTATTGAACAAAAACGGTTTCAATTAATATAATTAAAGTCAATTTTTGGCATCGAATGTACTGACTGAATTCGAAGTCAATTAGGTACTGACTGCAAATTCAATTTAAAAATCCGAAGCGTCCAATCGGATCAGGCTAACGAGTCCAAACCATCAGCATTTCTCCTTGATATAAAGATCTTCGTATGGCTACATGTCATCATACAAAAACTAATCGACTAGCTAAAAAATACATCACTGGCGTCATCTTTACCATTAACATTTTCGTAATTCAACCGTAGATCTTAAAGTTCACCAATCCAATATCGGGCGGCCCTGGGGACTGCTGTCTTATGCGAGACACGGAGCTAGCCTCTTACTGGCGTATATTGAGACATAAATTTTTCATTCCGCCCGCGGGCTCTCGTGATAACCCACTTGACCAGTGCCTCCCTGGGGATGCATAAAGGACTTCTCTTGTATAAAGAATCACATATTTCATAAACGCTTTCCACGGTTTAGTGATGGGCAGAAAGGGCGCGTACTTGTGAAGTATCGATATTTTATGTTGTTTTGTTGGAGTGTGTTAGTAGTTAGTAAGTGTTAGTGTGATGATAATTTAAGCTTGTATGATATTATAAAAAAAACTTGTCTGAAAAAAAAAATAATTATAAAAAATATCATAATAGAACTATGACACCATGAATTAATTTCAAATAGAATGTGTTTGCAAGTGATTTTGAAATATACTAAAAACTAATGTTTTGCTTGTAATTAATATACTTATTAATTAAGGATTATGTATAATGTGTTGGAACTAAAGTAAATGTTGACCTTATTATAATTAAGGTTGCTTACTTCAAAAAAAACACTGGATATAAATCCATTAAATCCCCTTTACCTTTCTTATATATGTCACTGTTTCCCGTCCTTCTATAATATTTTGTATACTGCTTACAAGTTTCATTAAAAACTATCGATATCCATCTTAGAACATCACTATTCTAAAGCTGGCTGTTCACACCCCCAATTTTTTTGTCCGTCCAACAAAGGGCTGAAGGGCTACCAAACAGGCGCAATAATAAATATTTTGACGATAACGCATAAATATCCTTCCTTTATGAATAACAAAACGGCACTGCGACCAAAGGGTGGTAATTTCTGGGGTTTTATGGTCAGTCCTACCTCCTTGTAAATCGTCGACTATTTATTAGGGAGGTGCGTCTGCGATATCGAGACATGGACTGAGTAAATTTTTATAGTAGAATAAAGTGAGATTGAAGTGAGACGTGCCTTGAATAGTTTTTTTTTATAAACGCACAATTTGGTTTAGCACTCTAAATGAGACATATAGTGATGGGTGTGCGTTTTTTTGTTCGTTGAATGCTATCATTATTTTTAAGAAATTTAAGTATATTATAACTTTATTTTTCAATTAGCATTCAAATGGGGCGGGAAAGTAATTTTCTTAAACTGGCTGCCGCATCTCATGTGATTTGTGAGTCCACATGGTCTGAGTCAAAATTAGATAAAGGAGGTTCATACGTTCGACTTACCTATTCTTAAGGTATGGCTGTAGATAGCTGACGGTTGACATACTAGACCCTTACGATTAGGTGACCTGACTTTTCGTTTTCCTTTTTGTAGAGAGCAAACGAGCAGTCGGAGCTTTTTATTGACTACCGACATCTCTACAGAAGACTAGTACCGAGCTTTAAGAGGTAGCGCCACGCTGCATGCAGTCAAATTGGGCTGGCACGACCGGGGAGGTACCTCCTATCTCTCGCTTACACGAGACCGGCGTAAAGTGACAGCTGTCGCGTTTCGTGCCGTGTGTAAATAGCCGGTGGTCCATGGAGGGGAGGGGAGGAAGGGGGCAACGCATCTTTGTATAAACTATGCAATGTCTATGGGCGTCGGTAGACATGAAAACGGCTGCGACTGCTCGTTTGCCCGCTCTTACTATAAAAAAAACCCAAGCCAATTCGGCTCGAATGCAGCATGGCACTATCTTTTACAAATTGATTAAAGGCGGGAAATGAGTTCTATGCTTCTGGCTGTACTTCTTTCTTCGCTCCGACTGCTCGTTCGCCCCCGACGTGAATGATAGCGCGCTGCAGTCGCGCACTCGCACTAGTAATTGCCCGCCGCGCCGCTGCGGTGTCGCGTGCCTGTCTGTCCGTCTGACGGCAGGCAATTTCCGGCGTCGACACTAGTGCGCGAGTGACGTCACGCGAAACACCTCCGTACCCAGCGGTGATAGGGATCAAAATCCAATGAGGTCGGAGTAAGATTACAATTTCATTTAATTTAGTATTAGATCGGAACGAGAGGTCACGTTAAATTGGTTTATTAATTGTGGGTTTGTTTTTTAGTTGCTACATTGCGAAAGAAGTTGACGTGATCGGATGTGTCATGAAGTTTTTTTAAGGGATTCTGAATGACTCCAATAGAGAAGTAAGATAACTCTCTAGTGTTTCTTCTTCCTTCTTCCAACTTCTCTTCTAAAGGAGCTGAAATCTAGCTCGAGGTAATTTTCGCCTACCATATAAATTACAACTATAGAAAATAAAATGTTATTTTCTTTTAATAGTATTATTAAAGGGGACTATCGAGTGGTCAGAACCAATTGATAGCTACCAAATTATCATCCTACTAATATTATAATTAAGAAAGATTGTACGTTTGTTTGTTTGTTACACCTTCACGTAAAAACTGCTGAGCCGATTTTCATGAAATTTGGCACATACATGTAGAATAAATTGGATTAACACATAGGATAGTTGTTATCCCGAAAAAATGTTCCTATAAGATTCCATGGGATGATTTTGTATTCTTCACGTGGCTGAAATTTACGCGGGTGAAACCGCGGTCGGGCGATCAGTTTCATATTTCAGCTATTTCCATCCAGCAATTTATTTGTGAAAGGGTAACGAACATACATATCTATTAAGCTGCAATGTGGTATCCACGCAGATTTTGCGACATATGCTGAGAAAAGGTTATTCCAAAATGTGACTAAGAAGTGAAATGTAGGTTCATATTTTAAGAATTAGATTAATGGGTAAGACAGAGGCGCATCTAGATGGATAATCCTGGAATAATAAAAGTGTGTGATATAAGACACGGATATAACTTGCAAACTAGAATAAAAACATAATTATTATCTCGAAATAAAAATAATAGTTTGAGATTATTCGTGAGTAAAACCGCGGGCCTAGCACTGTCTGTTAGGAAACTATAAAGCCAATCTACTAACTACAATCAATATAATATAAAAGGGCTTTTACGTATTGACTTTTATGCTTTTTTCTATTCAAAAATGGAATGGTTACGCAAACCCATAAAGGCCCGTGGACATGAAAGGACCAATTGCGCTGAGTAGCTCAGCCCTTAGCCCTTTATAAGGTCAATCGTCCAAATGTGTTTTCTGTACTTTGATCTTTGCGATACATGAGATTGTATACAAATATGCCTTTAATACAATACGTTATTTTAATATTATAAACATAGAAATAAGGAAAAATTATCAAAGATGTTTTTAATATAAAAGTAGTAGATTTTGCCAATTGAAATTATGAAGCCAGGCTAGTGAGTAAGGGGGCCTCGTGGTAGAATGCTCGCGATCCCATGGCGCCCCCGAAAACGGCAAGATGAGTGAGCTGTAGGGGTTTAGTGGGTAAACCGGCACTGGGCCTGGAGTCCCACACTCCTCGGGGGCTGGTGCCCCCTGCGTAAACAAAAAAAAGGGTCGTGATAAGGGCTCTGTACCCTCTACCTGCCTCGTTAGGTACTGGTGTGATGTGTTGTTGTTGTTAATAATAATAATAAGTTATTTATTTCTTTGACCAAAACTTAAATGCCTAATACAATGTTTGACGACCAGGCTGGCGCAGCGGTACAGGGCTCGGATAAGAGGATCGTGTCGCGCCAGGGGTCGCGGGTTCGAATCCCGCTTTGGTCATGGATGTTTATCTGTGTATCATATTTATTTAAAGAATAAAAATCTTAAATATATAAAATTTCTTAAATTTATAAAACATATTAAATGTATTCCGTTGTGTAGTACCCGTAACACAAGTCCTTACGGTACTTAGCACGGGGCTAGGCTAACGTGGTGTGTAAAGTCCACAGATATTTATTTATTATTAAAAATGTTTGGAGAAAACCCTTTAAGTAAATAATTACCTGTAGTGGGATTCTCCGCTCTTCCACAGGACACAATCACTTGATTAAGTTATGGTACGGACACTAAGATTATCTTAATAACACTTTACAC
This sequence comes from Calycopis cecrops, assembly GCA_001625245.1. Lineage (NCBI taxonomy): Eukaryota > Metazoa > Arthropoda > Insecta > Lepidoptera > Lycaenidae > Calycopis > Calycopis cecrops. Next base: position 312,002 of record LUGF01005888.1, read on the forward strand.
TTTTTTTTTTGTAGTTATGATTTCTGTTTGCTGCCGCATTAGGGCACGACCGGGGTGATTCCTCTCGCTTATATGATAATGTGACAGAGAGGAAATCTAATGCGACCGTGTTTAACAGATATTGGCTAAACATTGACTATTTGGTTTAATAGAAAAATAAATCTAAATTAGCACAAAATGTGGTAAAAAAATAAAAATGTCAACAAAATTTGGTGTGTCTTCTTCAAACATACAACACTGATACCCCGACTTTGCTTGTTTTGTCACTCACGATAAAGTCTATGTTGATGTGACAACCTCGAAAAACCCAGAACTTACTCTCGAAAAGCATTAGTTACCTACTCTACTTCATACGCACGTGTTAAAATATATAAATTTTCATAGTGGGAATGTAGCAATAGACTATGGAAAGTGATGTGTCCAAAGTAAAGTGCCAATACAACCTTATATTATTAATTATAACATTAATATTATTATTATATTATTAACACGTGTATTAACACAGATTACTAATGAGTTACTTAAGTATTATTAATAAAGACGGTGATACAAGTTACCGACTCTCTGTCAATAGATGGCACTGAGTGAGTCACAAAATATTAACTCAAATGTAATCTTATTGATTTTACATCAAATAATCACAACTTGGTTTCGTTCATCGCCGTCAATTAAAACAGAAATATACCAAAATATTACTGTTATCACTTTCGTTACTTCTGTAAGAGAGGATGCAGCATTGCACCCAAATTAGACGGATAGGACCTGAGTACATGATACCTCTCACATGAAACCGACGTAAAATTTCAGGTAAAATAATTTAGGTATTACTACTTATATATGTACATAGAGCTTCGGTATTTACTAGAAGGCTTCTTTTCTTTCTCTTTTCCAATTAATTCTCAATCTTTTATATGCTATATTTTTTTTAAACTGATATAAACTTAGCTTCCTGAATTGCTTAACGCGAGCTTGCTTAATTAATAGCGAGAAGCAAATGCCACGAAAAAAAATGAAATTAACATACCTACATGGCAAGTCAAAAGAACCATGTATGTATAATTATTATTTTTCATAGAATAAAGGCGAAAACGAGTACTCGACGCTTTCTGGGGAATACTGACGCCCATAAGCATCCGCACAGTGATTATGAAGACGATTTGCCCTCCTTCCGCTTTCTCTGACCAGGAGTTCCATCAAAAACACCCAAAAACCCACCTACGAATGCAACAGCCACTGTGTGATAATATCGTATGGACCCCTCTCATACAGATGAAGCTGCACTGGGCCTTCAGCCTGTTAGCGTAGAGTCTACCTAAAAAAAAAATCGTATGGATAAATTCCATTACCTCTCTCTAAGTTATTTAAAATGTAAATAAAATAAAACTAACAGTCAACGACCAAACTTAAAAATCTAACGCATGGCGTCCTTTTAATAAAAAAGCGATTTTAATATAATTATACATAACAGCAATATCTTAATTGTTGTCGAACAAAAAAGCAAATGAGAACTTTTGATCTGGGCTTTTTGTGCCCGGCCACGCCCTCCTATTCAAGTGACTTCGAAAAAGCACGACCAGCTTACGAGAGCTTTGGAAAAAAAGCTTTTACGCGGCGTCCGCGGCGCTCGCATCCCTCGCGGGTCAACTTACGCTGGCCGCCGGGTCATAATTGGAGGGGTTCGTTAAAAATTTTAATCAGTCTCAAGAGTTTTATGAGCCGTCGTGAAAAGCTTCTTTGTAAGCGCAAGGCTAATTAACTAAGTCATTGTTAGTCGTTAAGTAATAGTCGTTACGTTTGCCATGACTATGACTTTTACTTAGTCTTGTCGTTGGTCGACTATCGACTATGTGGCAGAGGAGAAGACTATCTCTATAGTCTATACAGAAGTTGGATGCTCATAGGAGGTGGAGCAGTAGTAAGTTAGGCACTCTCGACTGCGGAGGTACCTCTTGATTACATGATAGCGACACAAATTGACAGCCGTCACATTTCGCGTGGTTTAACAGAGGACCCATTTTTGTAAGAGGTAGTGCCGCTGCATGCTTGCATGCAGCCGAATTGGGCCGGCACGACCGGGGAGGTACCTCTCGCTTACACGAGTCCGGCGTGAAGAGACAGCTGTGCTGTCGCGTTTCGTGCGATGTGTAAGTAGCCGGTGGCCTATAGAATTGGATGGAGAAAGGAGGGCAGCGCATGTGTAGTTTCCATATGGATGTCTGTGGGCGTCTGTAGTCATGAAAATGGCTCCGACTGCTTCTTTGCCCCTCCCATACCATAAAAAAGGAGAGGGGGAGAGGAGAGCATCACATTTGCCTAGTAATTATGAGAACTCTAACTGCTTGTTTTGTATACACACAAACTTCCACGTAAAATCTGGTCAAATTTTGGAAGGAGGAGGGTTCGTCCCCCTTTTGACCTCAAACCTGATCTCCAACGAGCGTTCATAGCAATACGATGAAGCTATATTGATCTTCTCATCTCTTCCACAGCATAAGTGGTCGACCAGGCTGGCGCAGTGGTGCAGGGCTCGGATAAGTGGAGCATGGTGCGCCAGGGGTTGCGGGTTCGAATCCCGCCTTAATCATGGATGTTTATCTATGTATTATATGTATTTCTATAATAAAAATCTTAAATATATAAAATTTCTTAAGTTTATAAAACACATTAAATATATTTCCGTTGTGTAGTACCCGTAACACAAGTCCTTACGGTACCTACTTAGCACGGGGCTAGACTAAAGTGGTGTGTAAAGTCCACAATTATTATTATAAACGTTCATCTCGGAAAAAAAAACAAACTAATCCAAGGATTAAAAATAACTTTTAAATTAAGTCAAATTATAAAATTTGCTAAATTTCATCATCATCATTTATAAAAATCGATTCAGAAAGCTCCGTCTGAAGGAATGAACAAACATACACAGTAAGGGTCAATTCACACCAAAAGCGCGGCGAAGGGCAGCGAAGCGGAGCTCTGTTTATGTGTCATATGAATTTCAACTTTATTTTCATTGCTATAGTACTTATTATATCGAATTCTCGCGACTTCTGGAACATCCCAGCGACTTCTCGCGCAGTCGCGGGACTCCGCGCGTCTCGTTCGAGTTTCTCATGCGACAATAAGTATTATAGTAATTATTATAAAGTTGAAATTCATATGACACATAAACTGCGCTCCGCTTCGCTGCCCTTCGCCGCGCTTTTGGTGTGAATTGACCCAAGTGAAGTCGGATTCGCCTGTTCTTTGGCCCCATCCGCTATAAAAAAGTAACGCAGTGAGTTACGTTGGTCAAGTATTACATTTACCTGATGCTCTCGATCGATGCGCGACCCAGATGACGTGTTACATAATAGCGTGTAACACAAATTAGTCAACTCACAACGAGACGGGCATCAACTTAGTTGAGTAAGAGAATGTCTCTTAGATAATAAGCACGACCGGGGAGGTGCCTCTCGCTTACACGACACCGGCGTTAAGTGACAGCTGCAGCACGCCGGCCGGGTACTCATGTAGGAGGAACAGGATGCAGGGCAACGCATCTGTACAGCCTCAACGGGCGTCGGTAGTCATGAAAATGGCTCCGACTGCTCGTTTGCTCTCCCTCCACTCGCGCTCATGATACTGACTTGACAGATTGTTATGCTGTCGCGTTTCGTGCAGGATGTTAATGCACGCCGGTAGTCGCTAATAAAAAGTGTGTGCTTTAGACCACACAACGGAAGAAAAACTTAATTTTTGTTTTTTTTTACCTTAGTTACAATGACATAACATGTGATATTTATTCTTTTGTTTTTCTTTACCTTAGTTACAATGACATAACTGTGGGATAGGAAATAGTAGCATAAATTCTCTAAATGTTCTTAAATTTTGAAAAACACTTCTACACCTAAGCTCAACCACCTTACAAAATCGCCATCTCCCTTTTCCCCCGCTCCTAGCCAATCACAAGCATTTCCTTTTTACGTTTCATTTCACTTTATAAACATTTAAGTAAAGCATTAAATTATAGAAAATAATAATCCTAAGTACATAACTTTCTTTAAATACAAAAAAGTTTCACTTACGAGTAGATCGAATGTGAATGATAACTTCCATTGGCCTCGTCTGATTTTTGTAACGATGCAAGCTTACTCCCCAAGTCAAGCACCCGTATAGAAGTTTTACTACAAAAATAAGTTAAACGTGTTAAACTTCAATTATTTTATATTTTTTGTAAAAATTTTTGTATTTTAGGTCTTTAGGATAGTTCGACCAGTGAAGTTTTTGTTGCTTATGGATTCAATTGATATGGCTAGATTGTCGCGTTCGGTGTGGTCTCTGAAAGCGGCTACTGGGACATAGTAAATCTATACCATGGATTTAAACATTTGTCTTGTCTTTCTTAAAGTATTTAGCCCTAGGTCATATAGACTATTCTAGACTATTAAGACAAGAAACACGACAAATTTGAACAGGAAAATAGTACTAATCTTGTTTTTATGGTTCAACTGATGCCGTAGCCACAGAGGGCATGTAGATATCCTATATTACAAAGCCCCACCGGTCTCTTGCTCTCTTAAAACAAGCAAAAATGGCAATACCATCATGGCGATTTGGTTGACTTATACATGAGCATAGAAGCAGTTAGTCTTGAATTGAATACTAATAAACCGCTCATAAAAAGCTTCAACATGTCCCTAAGGCGGTGCTTATGATCAAGGTGCTTCCCCGTGTCGGCCCCATTCGGCCGCAACGACACTTACTAATTAGGCGCCGCTGCATCCCAGTTCCGGCATATTTTTTCCAGTCCGGAACTGTTACGCGCGCCGCGGAACCGTTACGTAAACACGCGTGCGCGCACGCGACCGAATTTACCCACTGACTGACTGCTCCAATTGGCTGTGACATGTGACGACGTTTTTGCCGACGGTACCGTATCGCACGCGATTTTTTTGCCGCCGTTACCGATGCTGAGCGTGACAGTTACGAATCTGTTTAATATGCATCAGCTGTACATGTGGTAGCTGTATTTCACACCAGTGTCGTGCGGGTGATGCAACAATGCATGCCCCCGACGTAGTGCGTATCAACAACAACAACAACAAATCCACACGCCAGTTCCCTAAAACTTAGTTATTAAAAAAAAAAAAAAATAGTACGGAGTGCCACATATCACGATTTCTACCCACACACTTGCCTTGCTTCTTCCACATTCATAACTCTCTTCATACACACACGAAGGGTTGCCAACCGTACTATAATAGTATTGTACTATATTTCACTTCTGTGTACTATATACTGTTGAAGAAATAAGTACGCAAAAATACTACATTTTCAAGAGTGAAATATTTATATTGCAAATAGAGAAAAATCGTTTTTATTGATGCTCCATGCCTCAACGAGCTTTTTTTTATTTTACCCCGGCACGCCTACCTATGATAAACCAAGAGTAGGAACTACAGGGGCCACGTAATACCAGGACTGTGGTACAACCTACAGTCATCCAACTGAGTGGTCTCCTTTTTGGGCACTTGGTGTATTACACTGTTATGCATTGTCCCTTACATGTAGAATCTTTATGTTATCTTTTATTTATTTTATTAGTCTTATTTAGTGTAGTATGTACCTTAGAATTAAGTCGTAGGCTAAGTTATCACAAGTGTATTTTAATTTTTTTTTCTCTTTCTTTTTAAATGACTTACTTAACGTATAACAGTGTACTATCTATACTATATATATTACTATCTATATTATCCCAGAAAGCGTCCAAAAACTTTCGATTAGTAAATTTAAAAAAGTTGTTAAAGAGCGTTTGTGTGGTAAGGCATACTATAAGGTAACAGATTACATGACAGATACCACATCTTGGGATTAGAACCCTCCTCCTAGGCTGTTTCTGTACCATCAATTTTGTAAATTTAGAAATTGTATTGTATATCATTAATAATATGCAAATGTATTTGTATTTTTATATTTTATTTTTTTTTTAATTTTTACATATCACCACATGAGGCCCGCTGAGTTTGTTTCGCCGGTTCTTCTCAGGACAGGGCTAGGGTTGAACCGGTGGTAGATTTTATTGTTGACGTTCAAAAAGTAATTCCTGTAATTCTATTTTGAATAAAAACTTTTTGACTTTTGACTTTTATATTTCGCCGAAGAAATGTTGGCAAACCTACACACGCCGATGATGCACTAGCAGATGAGAAGATTCTTGACACGACCTTCGGACTGTACCCAATATGACACGTCAGTCCTGGTCTTCCACCTCCACATTCACAGTACATATCAACGTTGTAACAGTTTTTTTTTAGTTTGCGTTAATGGTGAGCTAGTGCTCTACCACAGCCACAAGGGGGGCACGACGGGAGGTACCTCTCGCTGGTAACGATGTTGAATGTCGAAGCTGTCGCGTTTCGTGAGGTCTGTAAGTCTTAGTCGGTGGCCCAATTTGATCTTAACTTTTGAAGAGGACAGCCGGTCTAAAAGGACAACCATGATACGCATGTATAGGTATTGGCGTCGGTCACTAGATTGCCCCAATGTTTCTTTCCTTCAGTGGATCCCGAACACCACATCTCGCGAGTCTCCACACCATCAGATACTTGATGTCTAGTTCAGCCGTATCGGCCCAATTCAGCTGAACTATCTTCAGTATTTTTGAAGTAAAACTTCTATACGCGCGACAATATGGGGAGTAAGATGGCGAGAACGTTACAAATATCACATGATTTGCGGCCAATTAAAGTTGTCATACAAATTCAAAAGTCAAATTCGATCTAAGTGACCCTTTTTTGTATAAAAAATAAATAACATATGACGCATTACACAGACATACGCTAATGAATTTGTGTAATAAATCAATCATTAAGTTTTACTTCAGTTGTGTGGTCTAAAGCACACACTTTTTTAAAGTTAAAGGGCAAACGAGACATCGGATCCATTTTCATAACTACCGAAGCCCATAGACATCCGCAGAGAGGTTATAGGTATGTCAACTTCCTTCCTCCTCGTTCCACCCCGGACCACCAGCTACTTACCACACGAAACGCGACAGCATAGCTGTTTCTTTACGCCGGTGTCGTGTGAGCGAGAGGCTTCCCCGGCACATAACGATATTTGTAATGATGATGATAACAGTAATGATATTTGTAATGATGATAATGATAACAGTAATGATATTTTTTGCCGCGACACGAGTGTGCACGCTCCGGAGCGTGATGTGGAGTGTCACGCTCCACGACAACCTCGTGAAAAACCACGGCAAAAACACGTCTGAAATTATGATGTCGATGACCTGGTGTACTGACCATGTTGTCTAGATTGTTTTATGTTATGATTGAGGCAGCTATCACATTTTAACGACGTGTTTCTTAGATGCCCACCCATCCACCACTGTCCGCACCAACCGCCGCTTAACCTATCACGAGCGAGTGGTCAAAGCGCTTCTTGCGGCGCATCAGAAAATAATAATTAATAATTCATCAAAATATCACATTTGATACAGTGTCCTACGTATTTTTTCAGGTACAAGTAAAACACAACTTAGACGCTCACCCATCCACCACCGTCTACACCGAGCGTTGCTTACCCTGGTCACGAGCCAGCAGTCAAACCAACTTGCGGCGGATCAGATAATTAAAATTAAAATGCCCCTTGCGGTACAGGGCATTGCATGTTTAGTAAGGATTCAATAACCCACAACTTAGACGCACACCCATCCACCACCGTCCGAACCGATCATTGCTTGCTTGGTCTCAAGCAAGTAGTCAACTTCTTGCAGCGCATCAGACAATTATAATTAATTCAAATGTCATTTTGATACAGTGCGTTGTGTAAGTCAGGAACAAGTAAAACACAACTGACCCGCACCCATCCGCCACCGGCCACACCAAGCGTTGCTTGCCCTGGTCACAAGTGAGCAGTTTCTACCTTCTTACGGTCCATGCGAGATA
>LUGF01005888.1:376634-392713 GCA_001625245.1 Calycopis cecrops
TTGACTACTGGGAGGTACCTCTCGCTTACATGAGACCGGCGTGAAGTGACAGCTGTGCTGTCGCGTTTCGTGCGGTGTGTAAGTAGCCGGTGGCCCATGGAGGTGGAAGGAGAAAGGAGGGCAGCGCATCTGTAAAGCCTCTATGCGGATGTTTGTGAGCGTCGGTAATCATGAAAAAGGCTCCTACTGTTTGTTTGCGCTCATATACCATAAAAAAAAGGACTAATGTCCTGGTTGAGGTCGGAGAGAGCCTCATGCAAGCAGCTTATAACCGCGACCTGTGGCTCTCCCTGGGGCAGGTACGTGTCCTGTAGGCCTCACGTGGTTGGCAAGTAATATAATAAGTACAAGTATTTAGTTAAAGACCTATAAGTTAGGTAACAGCCTACGCCTACGTAGTGGGTGTTTGTCCACAAAGCTAAACAAATAAAAAAACGTTGAAAGAAACTTCTAAGGTTTTTTCACGTCAAAGATATCGGCGTTAAAGCCGTACGTATGCCGAGACCCTCAGGCGGTAGTCACGATCTCCAAAGGTCACGGCTTCTGTCAACATGTCACGTGAAATTAACGCGGATGACACCACAACTTGTGGACAATCGCCGTTCGCGCCTCCAGGTGAGATCCCATTTTATTAATGATCACTTTTTTGGATCGTTAACGATGCAGGGGATTAGTTTACCTTCCTATGGTGTAAAGGGACAAACGAGGCTTTTGATGACTACCGACGACCTGCCTGTAGAATTATATCTATCAGACATCCGGATAAAAAGATTCCTTATCCCTGCTCATTCGCCACCATTGAAATATAAAATGTTTATGGTACATAGCTATATAATGATTATGTGTTGTAGCAGAAGAGCTTATTTTTCTACTTATTTATTTTTCTTTTCATTTTATTATTTTTCGTCGTCAGGAATAGAAAAGATTGGCTTAAAGGAACCAGAAAATCTAAATCTATTTAAAGGTATATAAAACAAACCAGACTGACTTATACAGGTTTAGTTTTTGGTCACCGGCCAAATTTACAGGTTTGGTTCGGAATCAATAATAGGTACTTTCGATTTATGAAATAAAAAAAATAATAATGAGATACAATTACTTTGTCCCATGTTATAAACATATTTCTTGGTCACCACGTGTCATCTAGCTCGCGTGTCGCGAAGCCCGGCGTCCTTGACCTTGAAGCCGATACATTTCGTGTACGAACAACGATCCATGTATTTTAAAGATCATTTCTAATCAATTTTTTATTAATAAAATTACAATTAGACGATAATATTTTTTAAAACGCACCCTTGGAATTATGTTCACTTCTGTATTTTAAAATTTGGCCGGTGACCAAAAACTAACCCTGTATACCAACGAAGCTATAGCTGAAACTACTACAGTATTTTACAATTCCGAAGCTTCAGAATCTTTACAGCAACCATGGTAGTTGATTGTAAAATACTTAAATAAATCGCGATAAAATCAGATAAAAAAAAATTATTACAATCTAATATATAAAATTCTCGTGTCACAGTTTTCGTTGCCATACTCCTCCGAAACGGCTTGACCGATTCTCATGAAATTTTGTGAGCATAATGAGTAGGTCTGAGAATCGGCCAACATCTATTTTTCATCCCGATATTCCCACGGGATCGAAAGTTACGCGGGTGAAACCACGGGGCGCAGCTAGTGTATATATAACATTCGAGTAAACTTAAGAAATCGATTCATTTAAACCATTCGAATCGGTATTTCTAGTTTAAGTAAATGTCAAAGGGCGTTCTCGCTTCTGTGCAGCAAGTGATTAATAGGGACAGCACTGGCAGTAATGAATCTTATTTTGATAAAATCTCCCAGATACCGCGGCCCGGTAAATGCTGGGATGTCGCAAAGTATTTTTATTGTTACGTAAAAATTACTTTAATAGATTTTATCGTGGTTTATTTCGTTACTGGCTGTGACTTGTTTCACTCGCGTTTAATTTGAACGAAATGACTGATTCTCTATTTAAATTTTTTTAATATTATAGGCGGACAAAGGAGCAGTCGGAGTCTGATGATTACCCACGCCCATAGACATTCGCATAGAGGATCCATACAAATGCGCTGCCCTCTTTTCGACCCATTTCTAGGGTTCCGTATCTCAAAGGGAAAAAACGGAACCCTTATAGAATCGCTTTGTTGTGCGTCTGTCTGTACGTCTGTCAAGACCTTTTTCTCTAAAACGCGTGAAGGGATTAAGCTGAAGTTTTTGTCAAATACGGAGGTCAGTTACGTCTTGATGCTTTAAAAAAAATCACACTTTTAAGTTAACACGATAAAAAGTTATATGCACAAATTTTGTATGAAAACGTACTTTGTCGAAAACCAAAAATTATCGGGTACTTTCCGTTGACCTGGAGTTGTGAAATTTGGCAAGAAGTAAGAACTTATAGCACATATATAGGAATAAATCTGAAAACTAGTAAATTATATGTAGATCATTGGATAAATCATTATCAACTTATAACTGTAATTCGTTGCCTACTAAATGTGTGTGAGCAACCACTTATATAAGTTTGTCAACTTAAACGGCAGGCGTAAAGTTACATTAATTGAGAACCATGCATTACGTCTGGATTACGGAACCCTCGGTGGCCGGTTTTTTTGTATTATAATTATGTTTTTGACTTGAGTATAATATATATTTTTTGACCCATTTTTTTTAGTAAAAGTATTCTATGTCATTTCTAATACCTCTATATATATGTGTACAAAGTTTCATGGTATTCAGTTGAGTAATTTTGGCGTAAAAGCGTAACAAACATACTTACATTCACATTTATATTATTAAAAGGGAAAACTTTCGCGTAAACAAAGACTCTATATTGTTTTAAAAATATTTTTTTTTTTATGATATAGGAGGGCAAACGAGCAGCCGGAGCCATTTTCATGACTATCGACGCCCACAAACATCCGCATAGAGGCTATACAGATGCGCTGTCCTCCTTTCTCCTTCCACCTCCATGGGCCACCGGTTACTTACACACCGCACGAAATGCGACAGCACAGCTGTCACTTCACGCCGGTCTCGTGTAAGCGAGAGCTACCTCCCCGGTCGTGCCGGCCCAATTCGACTGCATGCAAGCTTGCAGTGTGGCACTACCTCTTACAAATGAGATAATTTGTTTTAAAAATAGCCGACAAGTCAAAATCGTCGATTTGTGGTGTTTCTTAAAATGACATTGGGGGTAAGCCGGCGTTAAATTCACACGCGGGCGAGGCCAATAGAAGTTGTAATTCAAATTCAAAATGCAAATTCGATTTAAGTGAAACTTTTTGTGTTTAAAAAATAAATATCATATGACATGTTAAGTCATTGTAACTACAGTAATGAAAATCAATAATTAAGTTTTACTTCAGTTGTGTGGTCTAAAGCACACACTTTTTTAAAATAAAACAGTTTTATATCTTAAGATGTAAGCGTTATTAGTGAAGTATTGGTAAGGTAGCCAAAGTCATATTGCGGCCGAATAAAGGAAGGAATCGGGTCCCCAATTAGAAAACACCAACGAGATGATCATAATTAACCACAGCTATATTTAAATAACTCCAATAAATCCCAAATAACCAACAAATCACACGGCAATCTGTCAAGATCAGAAAATCCAAACGAAATTTTTCGTAGAATCATAATAACGGTCGGCGTTTTTTGTCGGTCATCCAATTTGAAAACTAATTACCTAGCCGGTCAAGAAGCACCCTCTGCACAAAGAACACAATTCCGTGGAGAGGTGACAAAAAGTGTGATTAATGACATGTGGGGGTCACACAAAAGATCTGTCAGTGACTCATTTTATTCCCACTCTTTATTTAATTTTGTGAATAATTTCGTTGATCATCAATATCAGACTTTACCTGTTGATTGTTAAGTGTTCTGGTCGTGGTCTAGTGATAAGCATGTTCATCCACAGTGACCTCACTGTTCGAATCCTGGGTCGGACCTCATAAGTTTTATTTGGATTTTTCAATTTCTAATAACAGTCCGGAGTCAGGAAGTTGGCGGTGATACACCCCCGTTCGTTGGAAAGCATGTTAAGCCGTCGGTACTGCGCTCAGATTTCTCTCAGGTTGTCTCGGACTGCCGTCTCATCGGTGAGAATGGGGGAGTAGAGAATGCACACACAGAAAAATAGACGTTTTTTTTTTTTTTTTGTTTTCGCAGGGGAATGCATTTACGCACGACACCCGGGAGCCTGGGTGGCTCTGAAACCGGGCCTGTATCGGGCTCGGCGTTTGGTACGCCCCTACCGACTAAACCCCTGCGGGTGCCTTCAGCCGCTATGATTGGAGGGCCCCGGATCTAAAAGCAACAGGGCGCCTCCAGCGACAGGCTGGCCTCGGTGAGAAGGCCAGACTCTTCCTCCTTAGGGACTGTCCGGCTGCAGTCCCTTACTCCACGATGGAACCGTGCAATGGGGTCAGGTTCTCATCCTAACCCCTGGTCCCAATGCTCCAATGGAGCACACCACGCCGGTCGTCCGAATCCACGCCGCCATCTGCTGATTCAGAGGGACGGGTGGAGGACTTCCGGCACTGGCTGGTCCCATCCGCGGGGCGGCGGACCAACCATCAAACGGCCGCAGAGGACAGGGAGGACGGCAACGACACACCGCATCTCCTCTTCCTCTGCGGCCCCACCGCCAACGCATCTGACGGTGCACCCCCGTTCGGTCGCGGGAGATAGGGTGCACGGCAACGACACACCGAGACACCTCTCCTCCCGCGACCCCACCTCCAATGGACGGCATGCGTCCAATGGACGCATCCAGAGCGGGCCCAGTGAGGCCCACTCGATGCGTCCCCACCCGGGATCCCTCTTGGTTCACCGTGGTTGTCCAAGCCACGGCTACTAAACCCCCTCACCACGACAAGGTGGAGATCCGTCGAGGGGGAGAAAAATAGACGTTGACCTACTCGATAAGTACACCAAATTTCATGAGAATCTTTAGCCGTATCGGTAACTAACACAGGGACAAGGGAATTTTAAATTGTAGGATATTATACCTATACAAACCAAATCAGCTCACTTATACCACGACAGAGGTAAGTTATTGACATCATTTGAGAGCTCGGGTGTCGATCAACATCCAATGACTTTATATTATCGGAGGCATCTCGGAGGCGCCTTTATATTCCGACTGTCCGGACGAGTCCGCTCGATTTAAATACGTCTTTCTTATAGCGGTGGCCACGAGAACAGCGATCGGCCAAAAGGAAAATTTGCAAGGTTCATGTTTTGGTATAATATTATGTTGGTATGTGGCGTTGGAAGTATTTTTACTCGATTCTTCTCTTTCTCGTTCTTCCTCTATGAAACTATAATGCGTCACCTCGTTTGTGGAGTCTCCCAATCCGCACAAGACGTGAAAGGCACATTCTTGAACATGTAACAAAAACCTTGTTACTTGGTTAGACGTCTACATTAACTTAATATACAGTATACAGCCATACATATACTTGTGTGTACTATATTGTACGGTAGACACGTTACATTTGGCCTGGAGAATCCTTGCATTGAAATAAATCTATACTAATAATATAAAGCTGAAGAGTTTGTTTGTTTGAACGCGCTAATCTCTGGAACTACTGGTCCGATTTGAAAAATTCCTTCAGTATTCATTAGTCCATTCAGCGAGGAAGGCTATAGGCTACTTTTTAACTGCGGTAAAAACGAATTCACGTAAACGAAGTTGCTGGCGTCCGCTAGTATAAAATAATCTTTAACACTAAATAGTCCTAAGTTTACACGAACAAAAGGACAATGGCCACTTTCCTCGCGTTTCGTGGCCACAAAATTTCAATCCAGAAACAATCGTCCGGTTGACGAAGCAGTCCCACTGTACTGTCAATCGTCTCATTAGGGCCCGCTGGGGGTCACACATCAGCCGCACACTTCGTTAGCTCGCTTCAGGCGTGAGCCACATCTCAATGGCTGCCGGGGCTGATGGATAAATGGGTCCATCCAGGGCAATTGTCGGGCATTTCAACTTCAAAATGCCCTGAATTGTACAGTTGAAGAGTATTTCCTGATTCGATTGTAATGAAGATGGATTGGTTGTTAATTTTGTGGAGTTCCAAAAACGTCTACTTCTATTCTGAAACAATGGAAGTCTAGATATGTGGGATATGATTGTACAAGAAACAGTTGGCATGATAGAGTAATCTCACTAAAGTGACGATAAACAGTTACGATTTTTTTAAAGTTAAGGATTTTCCATTTTCATGACTACCAACCACTCACCCATAGACATATAGAAGTTATACAAAGGCGTTGCCCTCCTTTCTCCTTCATCCCCCCCCCCACTCCATGCATTCAGCGTGGCACTATCTGTTACTTTACTCTTACTACTACTATTTACTATTTATTATGATAATTAATATGATAGAAGTATCATTATAACATATGGACCAATACAAAAATAGCCCTCAAAATATGAAAAATAAGAGACAACCCAAACCAAACTAACCTAACAAAAACCAAAAAAATATAACTTAACAGGAATAACTTACGCGAAAAGGGGGCTATAAGCGTCACGATAGTGCCCCCACTAAAACAACCAAGCGAAGTGTGATGTACTACCAGGATTCTATGGAAGTACATTACTTGAATACAATATAGCTTGATTTGTTGTTATAATATATGGCTAACAACTAATAGCCTAAGTTAGGCATAGGGTGAACCATGTTGGGGTTATATGCTCAATGTCCGGGTTTAGGCGTAGGCCTAGGTTTAGTTTGATATTCAAAATTCCAGCGGAATTGGGTCAGCACAACCGGAGAGGTACCTCTCACACACGACACCGTCACTTTGTGACGTTTGGCGTGTCACATTTCTCGGTTCGACGTTTGACGTGTCACATTTCTCGTTCGACGTTTGGCGTGTCACATTTCTCGTTCGACGTATGGCGTGTCACATTTCTCATTCGACGTTTGGCGTGTCACATTTCTCGTTCGACGTTTGGCGTGACACATTTCTCGTTCGACGTTTGACGTGTCACATTTCTCGTTCGATATTTGACGTGTCACATTTCTCGTTCGACGTTTGGCGTGTCACATTTCTCATCTCCTTTTCCCGTTAAATAAACTGAAACCAATCACTAGTTGTAGGTTGTGGATCTGAGACTAGACTAGTAGTACTACTAGATTAATTTGGCCACCTATGTAGCCTATTTCCTTGTCAAAATTGAGCGCCAGATGGAAATTAGATAGAGTAATAACCGAGCATGACAACGTCCCTTAATAAGCAACATTTACAATGTTTCTGAACTAATCAATATTATAGCCGGTCCAAAAAAAAAATACTTTCAAACCGGCCAACGTCTATCAACGTATGATGTACTTCAATTACAAATTTGTACATAATTAACCATTTCTTGTACGATTCTCGACTCTATTGCCTTGGACATAAGGTGTGTATGTTTGTTAGTGGGCTGCTAAATGGTATTTTGTTGGTATATGTCGGGATGTCAAAGCGTCGCGAACGAGCGCCGACGCAGGACAGTCTCGTGCTGAGAGCAATCTTAGCCGACCTCGGGCTAGTGTTGTGCCGGTGTAGTTGATGTGTTATCGATAAATATTGATACACCTTTTCATAAATTACATTGGTTAAACCTTGTTCGCTTGCAAAAACCTTGTAACAAGAAACCTTGGATGCCAGTAGTATTAAAGCGGTTTTAAGCTAAACTAAAGAGATATTTTTTATATAAAATTTAATAAACTAACGAAGGCTGATGATAATGACAAAATCGAGAGGTTTACTATATTTTTTTCAATAAATACTTTATTTTTGTTTCCTATGTTTAAGATGTCTAATATCTAATAAATACTGAAACCTGCTGCTGAACATTGAAACTGTATCCTAATTGAAAATAAATCATAACTAAGTTACGGATGTAAGTTAAGGCTTAGGATATAAGTTACATCTAGCAAGAGATAGTTAAATATTTCTATTTATTTTAATGCTACTTGAGGTATATTCTAGACAGACTCTAATTTAACAGTTCAATTAGTATTTAAGCACTGAATCAAAAATTATGCCTGGAAGCTTTGATATTATCTTACCATCGTATTTACTTGGACATAGAGGAAGGAAATTAAGTATAATATTCTATATATAAAAGGTACATTAAGAATATAGATGTAATTATATTGTAATAATCTAAATTCTAATTAACTTATCGATAAAATAAATTACATCTCTATTTTCTCCATGGGGCGCACGGGTCATAGAGTCGAGACAATCTGTCAAACGGAAAGAATCACATACGAATCATTCCCATACCGCTGCCCTATTAATCATATTTCGGCCTTTTTTTACCATTTACTTACCTCATGGAATAGCTACCACTGACGCCATGGCCGAAGGCATAAACTGAGCCCTATCACGAAAGAGTAAAGCCTAAATTCGACTGGCGTTGCGGCAAGTTGTCGCTTGATTCGTACTGTCATGTAGAGATTAGTATCTTGACGAAAATTCTCCGTTTGACAGGGTCAAAGTGGGTACATGCTCTTCCAATTACATTTGACATAGATTGCGTGTAGTTTACGAAACAGCGCCGTGTTTCAATGTCCTACTGCTGCGCTGATTCATTTTATCTAAAAAACCAAGTCAAGTGCGAGTCGGACTCACACAACCGCACCACCGCGAGGCATACGTATCTCCGCGAGAGATGTTGAGCCCCACACAAGCAGAGTTTTGTTTGTCTTTTGTTAATCTTCGTGATCTAGAGCTAATCGACTTGTGGCCAAATTTGTATTTGCGAACACAACACTTGATATAGATAGGTACAGACTATTTGCCACGATCATATACTTATGCTATTGCTGTCGACCTAGCCGAATTTCGGCTACCCGGCCAGAACATAGTATAGTGTAGTATAGGAACATGAGCTAATATCATATTTCATATTTCCCCAATCTCCTATCCCTATGGGATGGCAAACCTGGAGAGAAACGCAAGACGTGCTTTTAAGGGGATGTAACGCCACCAACTTCCTGACTCCGGACTAGGGTTACCTAGAATGGAACCCTAAAAAAATTGTGGACAAAATGTAAAAACATTGGCATTTTTGGTTTATAATCAGGACAAAAATAAACATACTACTACAAATATATATCTGCCAGAGGTTTGCCAGTGTCTTTACACTACCTGTTTTAAATATGTTTGGTAGGGATACTATCTTTTTTCGAAATTCATCATTCACAAAATGTCGGGACAGTCGTAGCAAATGGCAACTCTACTCCAAACTGTAATTCGAAATTGAAAAATCTCAATAAGAGAGCGACCTGTAGACCTACAGCCTATGTAAAGCAGTGGATTTCTTCCGGCAGCTGAAGATAGTCATCGAAATCATGGGCTACTTTTTATGGTATTGAAATAATCAATCTACCCTCACGAACTGTTGGCGTGTTGATATTCCTTTTACTACGTGCAACTGATGATATATTGATAGAGCATTGAAATATGGCGATCGGTAATTGCAAATATCGATACCAAAACATTAGCGATAGAGATCTTATAGAATACACTTTGGTTTGACCCAAAAGGTCACCCATCCAGATAGCATCGCCTCACCTTCTGTCATTGTGCTCTGACAGTTTTAATAAACGCCATTTGTCTAATTGTGACATCATTGTTTCAATTCGTCAGTCGGATTGACGCAACCTTCTGGAGTCGTGCGAACGGTGCTGAAGAGTTACAAATGTATAGAAGTAACTGATGAAAATTGATATTAGAATTGCTGTTAGAATCGTTGTGAAAACACTACATAAAACATAAATGCTGAAAATAATATATTTCAATAGTCACTATATTTGTAACCAAAGTCATCCGAAATGGCTTATCCTATTTTTATGAGACAATGTGCCTATTCGAAGGGATTCATGTCAACAGTTTTATTAATTTTATAAAAACTAACTGTTATTTAAATATATTAAAAAAATTAATTATTCATTGTCATTAATAAATTGTATTTCAATTAAAGAAATAATCATATGACAATAATTAAAATGTCAATATCATGCAGGTGATTCAAATCCAAAGTGATTATTTATAGAAAAATTAATATTTATATGTTGCCAAACTTCGCCGGAAGAAATCGAAGAGTGCTGCTAGGAGGTACTTATATTATATTTGTCCTGTCGTTACAGCCGTGAAGTGCACAAAAATCATGTATCTCTTTCTCTCTCTCTATCTCACTATGGCTCTAAGCTAGAGACAGAAGCTATAAGGTACAGATGCGTTGCCCTCCATCCTCCTCCCTCCAACATGGGCCACCGGCTACTTATACACCACACGAAACACGCACAGCTATTACATTACGCAGGTATCGTGTAAGCGAGAGGTACCTCCCCGTGCCTACCAAATACGGCTACATGCGTGCATGCAGCGTGGCTTTACCTCTTACTTTTTCACAGTGACAAAAAACAGCTTCCAATTTATTTATCACTGTCATGTCTAGCATATTCATAGCACTACACAGTACAAAAGCTTTGCATTAATATTAATTGTTTCGCTATTAATATCCAGCACCTGATTATGCGTTTTGTTCAAATCACGAACTCTCGTCGTAAACACTTCCTTGTAAACGTCTTGGACTAAATCGCCATTAATTTAGCGTCAGTGGTAAATGTCATAGAGTGAGGAAAATGTCCAGAAGTGCGGTGTAATGCAAAAAGTACAGGAGACAGAAAACCAATATGTACATTACATAAAATTGGAATGTCTGTAATATTAAAATAACCTATTTTTACTAAATGCATATGAATGTACTACTGTATAAAAATATACAATTTTTGTCTCTCTGTCTGTCTGTGGTTTTGTATTCCAGCTAAACTCTAAAATGTCTGGACCGATTTTGGCGGGACTTTCATGTCTGACATAATTTAGGATACTTTGTTCGTTTTTATTATGTTAAAATTCTACGCGGGCGAAGTCGCGGGCACAGTTCATTTGAAATTAAATTTCCGAAATCTTACAAACGAACTGCTTATTTAATATATCTGCGTTCTTTCTCCAAACTTCTTTCAATCACTTAAAACACAACGGAGAGGTACCTCAAGTTCATACGATATCACCGCTAAGTGTTGTGCTGTGTCTTTTTGTATAGTTTGTGAGTTTACGATGGCCCATTAAAAAGGGAAGAGGAAAGGCAACATGTCTGCTTATTATTTAGGCTGATGTCTAGGAGCGTCGGAAGACATCAGAAGGCCCCGTCCGTTAGTATTGAAATATATTGTAGAGGAGCAAGAAGGGTAAAGCTTCTGCAGAACAATTGGCTCAACTGTTCACTCGCTCTTTAAAACTGTAAAAAGATGTTGTTGTTGACAACAACAACAACATCTTTTTACAGTTTTAAATCGGCTAGGAGGACAACAACAATGTTGTCCTCCTAGCCGATTTTGGCTACGGCAGCCGCCTCTATAGAGAAGAGCCAGATGCGCAGGACATATTATAGTGCACAAGTGTGCGCGCAGACACAAGTGCACTCTCTATTCCCTCACTCTCATATTCCGATGGGACGGCAATCCGACACGACCGGTGGGAAATCAGGCGCAAGACCGACGGCTTAACGTGCTCTCCGATGCACGGGGTGTACCACCGCAAACATCCTGACTCCGGACTGTTATTAGAAATTGAAAAATCCCAATAACAATTTTTGGTCCGACCCGGGATTCGAACCCAGGACCTCACGTCTGTGGTTGAACACGCTTACCACTAGATACGAGGCAGTGTAAAAAGATACCAACTATAGAAAACCTTGTTTATGGTTAGCCATAGTGGGAAAAGACCAGTATGACATGACGAGCGTGGATAAATTGGCACCAGATGTAACACCAAGGTCAAATAGATCCGTGGACATTATCATAGACACCACTACTCCTACTTCTGCTATCAGATATGGAACAACACCAGCAAATATTAAACACCTACCGAGATAATGAAGTAGAAATTATTCAAATAAAAGGAATGAATGAATACTAAAGTGATATATTTGCGTATCGCACTTGGAACAATGCATCTGAACGTTATCTGTCGACAGCTGAGTGTCGCAAGCGGAAGGCCGTGGGAACATGTCACAATGGAAGGCCCGATGGTAAACCACAATAGGCTGCATTTTGGATTCCAGTCATCTTTTTAGGAGGTTTTAAAAATGCCTTGACAATGTCAATTATTGATTCGCTATGGTTGTTTTTAGCATGTTCAGAGTTTTGTGTTTAGTGTGTTTCTAATAGCTTTTGACTTTATTTTCGTTGTTAGTTATCATATTTATAGTATTATAATAATCAAGTAATTTCTTACATTGAAAATTTTGCTAGCTCTGTTTGTACTATTATTAAAAGACTACTGGTTCTCTTTTCATTTCAGCAGAACAGGCAAATAATATAAATAAGAATTGAACCGAAAGTAAATAAAGAAGCCAAATCATAAATAGAATGAAGCAAATGACAGCAAAAACAAAAGAAAAATAAAAACAGAAGCTAGACTAGGGATTAAAGATTAAATACCATCGAATGGCATTATAGATAAATATATCTCTTTTTTGATCTTTTTTTCGCTTTGTTGATCATCGAAAATAAAATGATTTTTAATCATAACAAAATACGTCACTTTTCGATAATTTTATTTATATTTAGTGAAAGATTACCATATTTTCACCACAAGTTAACAAAGTTCTTAATTAATATGAGTATAGATGATATATTTTCCGCTGTTTTTGGGAACCCTAACTCAAATAGCTCTGTCCTTGTGGACTGATTTGAAAAATTACCTGATTTTAAGCAACACGGTTACGCAACGTAATTGCTTACAGTCACATCGCTTTTATTTCACTCCACATCAGCGCAGACGACCATCTGATGGCGCAATGTACTCCGAACCGGATTGGGAAATCGTTTCTGAAATTGGATTGCTTTTTTTGTACTCCTAAAGATAGAATTATTAATAGTACATATTATCTTTGCTTTTAAGATTAAGATGTAGGTATAATAATAAACTATTAAAGACCTAAGAAGATCCTTCAAGACCACATAACCTCATAGTATACAGATATTAATGTCGTGTAACTAAAACAATAATAAAATAAAGTAAATGTAAAATAGTAATGCCAAAATGCGTGCGGGCCACGTGTCTGCAGTATTAACAATAATAATAATAATAATAAAAAAGGATTTTATAGTGATTTCAAGAAATGTATTTACTCTTATATTCCAGTGCAAATCTCCCCTCTGCATGAGAGAGGAGGCGTGTGACCCTTTCGACCCTAAAATTTTGTAAGTGGTAGTGCCTTGCTGCATAGGAACATAGCCATGCATGTGGCATGACACTATCTCTTCCTATGCAGCCGAATTGGACCGGCGCTACCGGAGAGGTACCTCTCGCTCACACGAGACCGGCGTAAAGTGACAGTTTTGCTGTCGCATTTCGTTTCGGTGTGTGAATTTTCGGTGGCCCGGGGTAGGAGGGCAAGGAGGGCAGCGCATCTGTATAGCCTCGATGCGGGTGTTTATGGACGTCGGTAGTCATGAAAATGGCTCCGACTGCTCGTATGCCCTCCTATACCATAAAAAAAAATCTAGTCTCATCTCCCAACGAGCACTCTTACCATTAGATGAAGCTGTAATGTGCTTCACTTTGCTACCACAGCATGAGTTCAGGTCAGAAAAAAAATCTTGAAATATTTACGTGTGCGTGAGCGGGTGTGTAGCTATGGATATGTGCGTATGTGTGTTATTTATATCCATTTTAATGCGTAAAAAAAGTTCTTTAAATCGCGATGCTATTTTCTTAATCAACCCACCAGAAATATAACTTCAACCGGTGAATGTTTCATCTTAATGCATTGCTTTGTACTTAAGTCACGTAATACCTAGAATTGAACGTACTGCTATATTCAATCGGTGGTCCAGGAAGGCTGAAAACATTGTCTCTGGCCAATCTTGCGGCGGCGGCCCTCCAAAGACTCCACTGTTTATTTGCTGCCCATACCTCACTTGCGGTTTAGGGAAATTGCTAAGTGCGTCGACGTTTAATAAATACTAGATACATTTCAATAATGCATAACTTTTCGAGTCTAATCCTCAAAGAGTAAATTCCTCATGGTGGAAAAATAAGAGTGAAATCATGTGAAACAGTAGCACTGAGCGTTACATATTGCCGCACAACATCTCTTGCTCTCTTTGCACTTAGAAATTTTATTGGTATATAAGTAGTATACTAATGCACTAAATTGAAAACACATACATATAATAAGAATGATTATAATAATATAATCATTCTTATTATTCTTATTGTATGTATAACTATATAATATTGTGTTTGTATATTCTCGGTGGTGGCCAGTGGGACTAGTGTGTATGTAGGTATGTAATTATGTGTAAGTGTATGTGTACCTATCTATATATTTATATATTTAGTTATATTTTATTAATATTTTTTTTTTTCTTATTTTATTATCATACTGAGTTTGCTATATTATATACGTGTGGTTTGCCATATTTAATTATGATTAAATTAGTTTAAGTGTAGACGCCCGACGGCCGTGGCGCATTCAATCAAGTGGTTTGGCTGAAAACCGGTGTCAGGTGTCATGTTAATCATGATTACCTGACTTCATACCGAACCAAACCAATTTGATGCACTCAAGAGGCACTCTATCTTCTAACATTTTTTTGGTATTTTGTGTGTAATTTTTTTTTATTTTCTTTTTTGTAAAATATTTTTTTTTTGTGTGTGTTACATATTTTGTAATTTATATTAGGTAATGTCTGTCTCTTGTATATGTGTTATCAAATAAACGTTTTTCTTTCTTTCTTTCTTTATACAATTTATTGAGAAATGATTTTGAGGACTTTAGTCATTATTAACCGAATTCAAAAAGAAACCAGTGTCGTTTTAAAAGCATTTTAACGTTATTATATTGATGAATCCATCTTTAACTTAACATCAATGCGGATGTGTAAGTAATTTCCTGAATTTAGCGACTAGCCCTTAAAGAATATCTGAGATTACACGTACAAGACGCACTAAATGAATCTATTTGTTATTTGCCATATGCAATTAACTAGTGATCCCGCGAAGATTGAAATTAAATCTAAGTGAAACTTTTTTGTAATTAAAAACTAAATATGATATGTTATATCATCGTTACTAAGGTAAACAATTTACGTATAATTTTCAACACTTGCAAAGGACACATCGAAACTTCATCAATAATTAGGTACGTGTATTTTACGTAGACAGAGAAAAGAAGTTCCTAGTTTCCTCTGTCTACGGTATTTTATATATCAATGTGTCAAATGCATGGTAATGTGTGTGTATAATTAGTTACTAAATTAAATTACTTTATAAACATTATTACGAAAAAATATTAGCATGCTGCACTTCTCTTACACGTAAACTATAAGTGTGCCAAATTTCATACTCCTCCGTCCGCGCAATTTTCGTAAAAATGTTCCTAAAGTTTTTGCTTCACGTATTAATTATTTATTGACTACTTATTTCTATAAATAATCGTACCTATTACAATTTAAAAAACCTGGTTTGAGGTACTTACGTACGCACTTAAAAAGATACTGTTGTAAATGTGTGTAAAACACCTACCAGTGGAACCGTCGTAGTATGAAAAGCGAGCGCAACCGCAGGATAGAGCTCGTATGCAATAAACAGCTGCTATAAAGGAGTTATCACTTTACCGACATGTCACTTATTGCGGCGTCGAGTGTTGTGATAACACAATCACAGCCCCAGGTGGCCGTTCCCATCTCCCACCTCCCACCTGCCGGGGTAATAACACTGATAGCAAATGTCAACCCATTGACTTCGAGTGATTTTATAGTATAATCCACAGATATGAGGCAGCAAAGATCGAGCCGAACGAAGGCTGGCGCAGTTGTAAAGATCGGGAAGAGGAGCATGTTGCGCCAGGGGTGGCGGGTTCGGATCCCGTCTAGGTCATGGATTGTTATCTATCTATTATATTTATTTATTTATTTATTTATTGTAGGTACATGCCGGAGGGGACATTACAGTATTTTTTTTTATGATATAGG
>LUGF01005888.1:405865-426999 GCA_001625245.1 Calycopis cecrops
ATGTAGTTAGTCTTGGTGTTCGTTCAAATATGCTTATGGTTAGCAGTGAATAAATAAATAAAAATAATGATGGTCTCGTTAATTAATCACCGCTACTGCATTGTGATAAAGTTGATTTACTGCAACAAGCTTATCCTCACTAATAACTACTAATTAAAGTTTAAAATTAGAAAGTAGAAAGTAAAATAGAACGACATTTATTAGGGATTAACATATCATATACACTTTTAGACATAAACCTACATTTTATGAACATTGTCAAACATACATGTGGCACTTTAAATGAAAACATACTACTTATAATTACAAACTTTAAACAGAACTATGATCGGAAGAAATGTATGATATGTTTTTTGATAATTGTATATCAAATATAAAACATGAAATGAACTTAGATAAAGATAACTTTATTATTAACTTAACTTTTATCTATTAGGAGGTGATACAACCCCTCGCCTCAAGAGCACGTTCAATCATTTTATTCTGCTCCTGATTGCTTTCCAATTGTGTCGAACAACCGTTGTACAGGAAAAAGTCAGCCAAAAACTAAAATAGCAAAAAAAAATTTAATTTAGCTACATTAGCCAATTGATGACGCTCTTTTATAATTATTATTTATGTTTATTTTTGTTTAACATATTGTCCCGTCTTAATAATAAGGTGCAATGGGGTTAACGTATCCGTGTGACAAAAATCCCATCAGACTTGACTGCTCTTAGTTTATCACTGTATTATTGATACTGACGACAAACTTCTCAGAATCTGCAATGACGATATTTCGTAATAACAAGAAATATGCGGTGCTTGTGATTTATGCATATGTCATATATTCCGAAGTCAACTTCTTTATTACACCACATTAAGAAGTAAGCATTTAGTAAGAGATAGTGCCACACTGCATGCTCGCATGCAGCCGAATTGGGCCGGCACGACCGGGGAGGTACCTCTCGCTTACACGAGACTGGCGTAAAGTGACAGCTGTGCTGTCGTCGTGTTTCGTGCGGTGTGTAAGTAGCCGGTGGCCCATGGAGGTGGGAGGAGAAAGGGGGGCAGCGCATCTATATACTCTTTATGCAGATGTCTATGGGCGTCGGTAGTCATGAAAATGGCTGCAACTGCTCGTTTGCCCCACTATATCATTAAAAAAAAAAAAAAAGCATAATGTACGACTCAAAATAATTATCTCTCGAGTACTATCATTCATTTTCAAAGATAAAACATATTAATACGGTTAATTATAGTGAATTCAAATTGAATAAAACATTAACTTGCAATACAAGCAATGTTTTTTTCATATTAGTCTAGCAGTACGCTGCGTGCATTGCTACGCGTGGCGCCATCTGTCGAAAGTGGGTCGTGCCAACTCAGAAACCTTTGTGGGCTCATGCACAACAACTTTGCCAAAGATCATCACACGATCAAATGTACAGTTTACGATTCTATAAAGAACATACAGACAAACATTCATTTTTATATATAAAGGTAAAAAAAACGTATTGACATATGTCCTTGTAGCATTGAGTTCAGGTTAAATGGGAGTACAAGGGATCGACCATCTTATCGTTCCTTAAAAGTTCTGTCAAACAGATATAAGAATTTAAAACAAAATAACTAGAACAAACCGGTAAAAGACCCACAAAGGTCATAACGAATGATTACTGTT
This sequence comes from Calycopis cecrops, assembly GCA_001625245.1. Taxonomy (NCBI): domain Eukaryota; kingdom Metazoa; phylum Arthropoda; class Insecta; order Lepidoptera; family Lycaenidae; genus Calycopis; species Calycopis cecrops. Next base: position 407,529 of record LUGF01005888.1, read on the forward strand.
TTAGTAAAAGGTAGGGTCACGCTGCATGCTTGCACGCAGTCGAATTGGGCCGGCACGACCGGGGAGGAACCTCTCGCTTACACGAGACTGGCGTAAAGTGACAGCTGTGCTGTCGCGTTTCGTGCGGTGTGTAAGTAGCCGGTGGCCCATGGAGGGGGAGGAGAAATGAGGACAGCGCATCTGTATAGCTTCAATGTTATCCACATCGAGGCTATACATTCCATAAAAAAAAATTTAAAAAAAACCTACTGTTAAGATTTTACTCGTATACAAAAAGTATAAAATCAGGGGTTACAGCATTTGGCCCGGAGCCTTCACTTAAGACGACCGATGGCCTCCAGCGGTCTTCCCTTGCTCTTTGCGGGTCCACAGACATTCCTCAGTCCGTATTAACTTTATATCAACCTCGCGTTAGCCGTAAGTGACTTCGTCGATGCTCGGGAAAACACACACAACCGATTATATTTAAGTAATTGTACTTATTCCCCCTTATTAATAAACATGGAATAACTATATCCAAGTAATAACCTGGTAATAAACTGACATCTGTCAAATTCCATACGTTTTTTGTGTTTTTTATTATGGAATTTGACAGATGTCAGTTTAATACAAGGTTAATGCTTGGATAAAGTTATTCTGTGTTGGGTTTGAGTTCGGTTTTGTGTGTTTTTGGGGCCGCACGTTCGCGTCCTACCAAGTTCGTTTGAATGTTTTTATGTCTGTTTTCTTATAACATATGGGGCAAATAAGCAGTCGGAGACCTTGGATACCCACCGGCGGCCATGGACATCCTCTTGCTAAGCAGATGCGTTGCCCTCCTTTTCTAGTCCCATCCAATCGGCCACCCGTTACAAGCCTGGAGATGCACATTTTTCACTTTACGCCGGTGTTCTGTAAGGAGACTCCCCAGTCGTGCCGGTCTAAATCGGCTGCAATGCTGCTTGAATTTCTTATTACGCTGTCTATGTTTCACCCAAAGTTGGTAAGAGGTAGTGCCACACTGCATGCTTGCATGCAGTCGAATTGGGCCGGCACGACCGGGGAGGTGCCTCTCGCTTACACGAGACTGGCGTAAAGTGACAGCTGTGCTGTCGCGTATCGTGCGGTGTGTAAGTAGCCGGTGGCCCATGGAGGTGGGAGGAGAAAGGAGGGCAGCGCATCTGTATAGTCTCTATGCGAATGTTTGTGGGCGTCGGTAGTCATGAAAATGGCTCCGGCTGCTCGTTTGCCCTCCTATATCATAAAAAAAAATGGCTTTGGATGTTATTTTGTACAGATATGGAAAGCAATTCGATTTAGTAAGAGGTAGTGCCTCGCTGCATGCATGCAGCCGAATTGGCCGGCACGACCGGGGAGGTACCTCTCGCTTACACGAGACCGGCGTAAAGTGACAGTTCTGCTGTAGCATTTCGTGCAGAGTGCAAGTCACCGGTGGCCCATGACAGGGGAGGATGGAGGAGGGCAACTCTTTTGCGGATTTGCGGATGCTTATGGGCGTCGGTAGTCATGAAATTGACTCCGACTGCTCGTTTGCCCTCTTATACTGTAAAAAGGAATCTGAAATGTCATAAAATTACATTTAATCAGCAATAGACGAATAATTATGGGGTACCTACTTACTACTAAGGTATAATTGACCTCAACCACTCTGTACTTAATTTTTTTAATTACATCTCTTAATTAATTCCGACATGACATTATTAAAGGTATTTTTCAAAATCACGAAAATGAGCAACGAAGTATTTTTATGCAAATATATTAAATTCGTGGTTGAAAATATTTATATTTAAAAATAACTATGCAAAAATTTGAAACGAAATACACGTTTGTTAAAATTTCTCAAAAATTCCGAAATGCCATGACATCCATCTCAGTAGGTATTCATTACTGAGGACTTACCTATTTCTAGCTTTTGTAGCTATTCTAAAACCCATAGACATCCGCTTAACTATTATAAGGCTTACCATGGGTCATGGGATCTAACAAGTCATCACAGCTGCTATTTTGCGGTAGAGGTACCTCCCCGGTAGTAGAGGTGTGCAGCATCCTCCTCTTACGAAAAAAAATTGCAGAAAGCGGATTGTAGGTAACAAATTTTGTAAGATTACTAATTAGATAGAAATATTAATGATGTTTTTTTTAACTACCGGTTATGGAATTGGCATGAAGATCTGTTATTGTTGTTATTTAAACTTGGCTACTTTTCTAATTTCTGGCAAAGAATTTGAGGAACCGTCAAAATTTTATTGCAATTTTTAATAATATTTCATGATTACTAAACGCACTTGTGCACACAAGTATACAAAAGTATCTCTTCCCCTCAGCTTCTCGTCTCGTATCGAGTGGGAACTAAATTAGCTAATAATGAAGGTAATGCCGCTGTCCGTTTGTGTCTGACGGTACATGATCCAGGGATTAAGGGTGTGTCAATTACCACCACTACAGGGTGTTCCTACTTCGTCCTTCTAGAATTAATGACAATATACGCTGACGGTCAGCATCTTATTTTCATTACCTTTTTTATAGTCTAGGGCCAACGGAGAGTCAGAGCCACGAGTTTCCGTGACTACCTGCGCCCATAGACATCCGTATAGAGCTGTGGTCTTTCCTCCTTTCTCCTCCACCATCCATAGAACTCACACACCACACGAAACGCGACAGCACTTTACGCCAGTACCGAGAGGTACCTCTCCGATAGAGCTACGTGCTTCCTACCTAAGAAGCCCTGAAAGGCTCCAGTCGGCATGCACCAACATCAAGAAATTGGTAGCCTTCCTGAAGGAGCTGAACTGGAAATAATGTGTGAAGGAAGATATCAAGGTCCACGCAAGCAAAATAGGCGCGAAAGCGTCGAGATGCGGAAAACGGCCCGGACTACAAGTACAAGAGGTACCTCTCCGGTCCTATTCGGCTGCCTTTATCTGTATTCCACTTTCCCCCAAAACACGACTCCATTTCAGCCGTCCGATCCGACAGCTCAATGCCCCTAATTAATAAGCAGATACAACCACTTAAATATATTTTCATCCAGAAACTCCACCGGATACAGATTGTATCGCCATGACAAAGCATGGCGCCAAGTAATGGTCACCCACGCCATTCGAAAACCATCCTTACCCCACCCACTTAAAGTAGACTTTCCATCTCACAGAAATGTAAATGTATATAGATGGAAGTGAATAATGAAATGTCAATCTTAAATATACTTTACTAAGGTTTAGTTTAGAAAGTATTCATCTACAAATGATACTAGATGGCTTGTCAGCAAATTCGGAGTTTTAATCAATTTTAATCCTTATTTTTCGAGCAATATGGTTCATAATTGTAATGAATGTTTAGCTGAAGTATCTGCATCAATGTTAACTACTCTAAAAGCTTTATCCACCATTTCAAGTGCAGGTACCGACGCTGTGTCTCCTAAAATAACAAATTGGTCACTTGGAGATCACTTCTCCGTATCTCTTATCCATTATTCATCTGTTTCTGATCATTGTGTGAATCATGGTTTTAATTTTTAAACAGAATTAGTAATATAAGACAAAAGATTACAACAGTGCATAGCCGACCATAGACATCCGCATGGAGACTGTGCTGACGCGTTGTCTATCTTCACCCAATGGGCCATTAGGTACGAACCGCGATAGCATAGTTTTTAAAGTGGTGAGTTAGAGATATAGATAAATTAATAAGCTACCGCCCGCAGCTTCGCCCGCGTGGATTTCTGACTTCAAAAATGGAGTTATTATACATAAAAAAGTTGCTATTGAATCACTCTATCTATTAAAATAAACCCTATCAAAATCTGTTGCGTAATTTTAAAGATATAAGCATATAGATACACGTACGGCGGAAAGCGACTATGTTTTATACTGTAGCGATGATTATAGGTAACTTCACAAATATGTTAATTAATTTTAAATTAATATAAATTCTAAAGATATTCAGGGACAAAGCAGCAGGGGTGACCAACCAGTCGATCGCAGCCAAGTAGATGATACTACTTAAATAATGTTACTCATTCGTTTACAGTTTTAAGATACGTTGGTTTTGGCAGGGTCACGCAGAGTTCTATCGATGCTGAAAATCATTTACCCAGCGACAAAAAAATAAGAGTTTTATAAATAAAAGTAGTTAAAGCTAGCCTTAGACCAGTTGGCTACCCCTGTTACAAATAATATATAATGTTGATATATGATTGCCTAAATACATATTTTTAATTGTCGGATTTGCAAACAGAGATAGACCACGGAGAGAGGAGGACGAAGGAGGGCAAATCACATGCATAACTTCTACTCGGGTCGGCAGTCATAAAAATGTATCCGATTGCTCGTTTGCATTTGATTTAAAAAAAAGATACGATTATGATGATATCAAGAAATTAAATTCCAAGAAAAAGATGGCGACCGTAAAAACACAAAGGGTTATTAGCAACGAGGACAATTTGAATATTCAAACAATTTCCTAGAAGTCGAAAAATATACAGAGTGACGCAATTTACAGATGTTAATCGGTGCCTCATGAATATAATAGTGTTTAGTTCTGCTGCTTGGTTTCCGACGCGACCCCGAGTTAACGACACTTGAAAGTCACAAAGTCCAAGTGTCGCTTGCAATTGAGTCGTTTTTGAAGTTAAAACAGATTTGTGCAGAAATAACGTCACAACTCCGAATGTTTAAGGGATTTTCTTGACGTGCTTGGGCTTTCGCTGCTAATCATATGCTGCCAGGATCACAGCGACGACTATGTCTGTTTAACAAAATCATCATTTAAAAAAATGAACCCACGTTAGTGGACCAGTTCTAATGCTCGTGTACATATTCTCTGGCGGTAAGATCGACCGCATATTCTGCTTGGTTCAGAAAAGAATAGTGCAGAACTGTGCATCATAATGCACTTTACGAACTGAGTTTACAAAACGTAATATGTACGACGCACGTCTTCGAAAGTTCATGAGTACCGCTTTTAAGAGTTTTGTTACATGATCGACTGAAATGCAATGAAAGTGAAAAAAGAAGTATACTGTTACACTTTTGTAAAATGTCACTCTTATTGTCACGAATTCAAAGCGTTGCACTTAAAAAAGCAGTTTACGCAATCATTTTCGTTGGGTTAAAATGTTACTGCGTTCTCACGTGTCATTGTCGTCGAAAATGATTTTGTCGATTGACAAACGACATTTTTTGACACGTCACCTACGAGTCGTGTCAAAAATGTCATAAGTCAAAGTGACAATTTGACATATGACATTTTATGACACGTTAAAAAAATTATTGCCACGGATTGATATTCCCGTAGACAGAGGATTCTTTACTCTGTCTACGGATATTCCGGTGCCGTCGCTGTTTTTATGACAAACTATTAATTTGACTTCGACTTGTCAAAATTATTGACTACAGAAAAAGTTAGTACATATATTATAATATATTTTTTATTTTTATTTTATTCTGTACCGGTCTACATATAATTTATTACAAATGTCTTAATCTAATATAGAAGTACACAGGTGTGCTTATATATTATCTGTAAGAAATCTCTTCGGAGAAATGCTGCTGGCTGTCCTGGGCCCACGTAACTGGATTTTAATCGAAATAAAATGCAGCCTAAAGGTATTTAAAGTTACATATCAGTGCAAAGTATCATTAAAATATAGTGATGGTATTTAAAAATAATAAGATATTGTATCTACACGATCAACTTTAACGCCATCTAGTTCTTAATAATATGTAGTTTGTATATTTTCTTATTACCTATCCATATTTTCATGCAGGTAGAGACTAGCTTGTGGCACCACAATGCACCCGCAAAAAAGTCACCTTTTGTCGTATCTCCTCGCTTTGAAAACACTCCCCTGAAGGCCACTGCTAGCATCGGAATACTAGGAGTCAACATATCGAGCAACGTTCAGTTCCGCGGTCATTTGGAATCAAAGGCTAAACTTGCCTCAAAGAAGATGGGTATACTCAGTAGGGCTAAGCAGTACTTCACACCAGCCCACCGACTGCAACTCTACAAGGCGCAGATCCGCCCGCATATGGAGTACTGCTCCCACCTTTGGGCAGGGGCCCCGAAATATCAGCTAGATCCATTTGACCGTATTCAACGAAGAGGGACTCGAATCGTTGATGACCCTGCTATTTCCGGGCAGCTCGATCCTTTGGCCCTACGGAGAGATGTCGGTTCCCTCTGCATCTTTTACCGTATTTTCAATGGGGAGTGTTCCGAGGAATTGTTCGGCTTAATACCAGCAGCTGAATTCCATCATAGGACATCGCGACAGAACTCAAAGTTCCATGCCCACCATCTCGATGTTCCTAAATGTAGTACTGTGCGGTATAAACGCCATTTTTTACCGCGCACAACAATACTATGGAACCAGCAGCCTTCCTCGGTATTTCCGATCCGATACGACTTAGGGATCTTCAAGAAAATAGGATTCCTCTTCCTTAAAGGCCGGCAACGCATCTGCAAGACACCTAGTTTTGCGGATGTCTATGGGCGGCGGTAGTCACTAACCACATGCTCGTTTGCCCCCTATACCATAAAAAAAAATAAAAAAAATGCACAAACAGAAGAGTTTTTAAGAGGTAGTGCCATGCGCGTGCTGCTTAATTGATCCGGTACGACCGGCGAGGTACCTCACATGACACCACCGAGAAGTGACAGCTACGCGGCCGCTTCGAGCGCTTGTTGCGTTTTTCAATGCTACATAGGAGGAGAAAAGCCGGGTGACCAGTCTACATGCCAATATGTGGATATATATGGACAGGCAGTCCTCAAAAAACTCCGATAATTCATCTATCCCTTGTATTATAAAAAGATTATTCAAATAAACTAACTACATTCGGAAACCACAAAACGCGACATACCCATCGCACTGGCCCAATTCACTACCGAAATCCTATCATTATCCGTAATAACACAACAAAAATGCGGAACGCAAAAAGCGGTGACCACCCGTTATCTCCATCGCAGGACGGAGGTGACCGTTAAGACAATCACCGAGACCAACTTCCTGCATTACATGAGAAGATAATACATAGAAATTGTATATTAAAGTCACCTCATAAATATGTATATGTTTCGGTCTGTGGTCACACAAAACGTTGCACAATCTCCCGCGCGGATGGCCCCACACTTGGACAGAGAAGTGGAGTAGTCTTGGATATTTTTTTTTTTTATTATTGAAGTTCAAATGCAGCCGGTGCCATTTTTATGACTCCTGCGCCCATAGACATCCGCATAGAGATAATGAGTTGCCCTTTTTGATTCTGCCCACTTCCATAGGCCTAGCTACTGGTGTTTATACTCTTGCGTATGCCACACATTTTGTAGTTACTTTACGAGTTTTTACACGATAAAATAATTATTTTTGCTCGACGTTTCGGCCGGTTTACACCAGCCGTGGTCACGAGCCGACGTGAGTTGAGTCTGCTAAGGCAATGTTTTTGCTAATACCTTTACCTTTTTTTTTTTTTATGATATAGGGGGGCAAACGAGCAGCCGGAGCCGGAGCCCACAAACATCCGCATAGAGGCTATACAGATGCACTGCCCTCCTTTTTCCTCCCACCTCCATGGGCCACCTTATAAATAGTGATATTTGTGTTGAGTAAATTACATTGTATGTATTGATTTACTATTTTTCCTTGATTTGACTCAAGATTAAAGAAACTAGTAGCTATATTTTTAAAATCTTGACATCGATTCAAGAAATAAATGAAGTAAAACTTTTAAAAATAAAAAAATATTCTATGCGTATTGCATATGAAAAAGAACGAATTTTAAATATTATACAAGATGCTACAAGCTACAGCATCTATTTTTAATGTTAAGGCATGCTAGCTATAAAAACTTAGACAATTAAAATACGAACGGGAATTTTTGTATATTATTTATTTGGCATTCCTTTTATTCGTAATTTTGAAAAAAATAGTAGTTATGTTTATACGTTTTATACGTATTAAAAATTACAAATTTATTACATATTATTTTTTTGAATTAACTAATTTATTTTTATAAACTTATCTTAGTTATGAATATATTATGTATTTTTGGTGCTAAATAATATAAATCTGACTGTTCAAAGTATTTTTGTTTATCAGCTAAATGCCTTTTAGACCGTATATACTTTGGCATATACGGCAGTCAATTGGTTTGTCCGTGTTCGAGTGTCATGGCAGTGCCGGTATATCAAATTCGTAAAAAGTATTAAGCAGTTACTCCGACAAAATGTCGGTAAAGATTTTAAAGTGTATTATGTATGTATGTATACATATTATAATATGTATGAATAGATTTTAGGTTCCCTGCTTCAATCTGAAAGGCTTGACAATTTTAATTTATTTGGTGTCTTTAAACTCATCTTTATAACGCCCATGACGTTGGCTAAATAAAAATATTTTATCCTCTGATTTTATGTTTTCTAATAACTTAGTTAGGTTTTTCAAAACACATTTTTTTCTATTATTGTCTTCTTACATTTTTTTTCGCAGTATGTGGGGTCAAACGAGCAGTCGGAGCCATTTTCATGACTACCGACGCCCATAGACATCAACAAAGAGTTTATACTGATGCCCGTCGTCCATGGGCCACCGGCTACTTACACACCGTACCAAACGCTACACTTTATGCCGGTATTGTGTAAGCGAGAGGTTAATATATGTTAACGATATAATTGCTTCTACTACTATATTAAGACCAATAAATAAATAGACGACTCCACGTATTCCCCTGTCCGTCTCGACGCAAACGCCCCGGCCGCGACGCGTAATAGAAAAAGTGATACGCGGCGCACCGCACGAACACATTCTTATCAGCTTTGTTCTACGTACCGACAGACACACCATTAACACCAACAATGTAGCGCCACAAGCGATTATAACTCTTATCGCCATACGAATAAAGTGCACTATGTCTTAATGTGAGTCGACCACCATTGACATTGTCGGTGTAACTGGACTTTAAGAACTTTGTAGTGGTGTTGTAATCGAACCAACCACGACCAGGGAAATACAACAGCGTGAAGTGATGGCTATGCTGTTGCGTTTTGTCCGTAGGTTAAGTTGGGAGGGCTGAGTGGAGGCGAGCAATTTGCGTAAGCTCTGAACATGTGAAAATTTGTGTCACTTATCACGTGCTACAGAATCTGACTGCTTCTTTGCTTCAAATTTGCAAGAGCCTTACTGTATTGCTACTGACATCAATCAGGTGGCACGAAATGAATCTCTCGCACATATGCTTCCATCCTAAAACGACACTTGCCTTCTGCCTTGTGAGTTTCAGGTGACGCATCAGAGAGGAGTAGGGAAGGAGGGCAAATCGCATTACAATTGTGCGGATGTCGATGGGTGTCCGTAGTCAGCTAAATGCTGCGCCTGCTGGTTTAAAAATACTTAAAAAAAAATGCAAAAACAAATCTGTTATTCAAATAAAGTTTTACTTTTTAATAATTGTACTCAATTTACATATCCTTGAAAAAACTATCTTTTTATATGACACAATGATTTATTTTTATCGTGTTATAAGTTCTTAGAATGAGAATAAAGATGTTATAAATAATACAAATATTTACAGTAACACACTAAGGGAAGACGCAGAATATTAACTGTAATGGTCAAATTTGACTGGCATTTTTATTGGTAAGTTAGTAAAAATAACAATTGTTTTATTTTTTTTGTTCTTATAGTGTAGGGGCCAACGATTATCACCGCCCACAGACATCAGAAAATACCATTCGTATGCATCTCGTTGCTGATCTTCAGGCTCTAATCTTTGAGAGCCCAGCTCCCCAGGTCGTATTGGCTCGGTAATAATGGAGGCATCTGGCTCCACAATGATGTCATGCGTGGTAAGAAGTTGCGCCTGAAACGCACAGTTGTGGACTTTGGGACATCGAGGTGGTGGCGGTAGATGGAGTTCTGCCGCGATGTCCTAAAGTGGAACTCCGTTGCAGGTAGGAATCCTGAACAACACAATTGCTACATTTTAGATCAAATATATTTTCACATCGTTGTGTATTTTCCTTAAAATTAAAATCATTACTGTATATTATTATAAATACGACTTAAAATTATTCAAACATGTACTTTATTATTTATTTCTTGTAAATAAATAAAAATAAGTACATTTGAAAAAAGTGTTAAGGCCTATAACCTCAAAACAAGCATCTAAAAATTTATTATTGTCGTATAATTTTAATAATTTATCGTAATTGCGTAAACACACTTGATAGTCCTAGCAAAGTGTAAATGAGAAAATTATACGTAAATGATAAAAATTAAAAATGGAAATTATAGAACCTCGATTATATTTTAGGCTTTTTCACCATACACATTCCATACCTTGTATATATATTTATGTACAATATTTATGCGATGTTCATGTAAATGTTTAATGTACATATATCTATGAATTTTATTGTATATAAAATAATTTTGGCCATTCTTATCGCAAGATCATCGCTAGATAGCGTAGATTTACGGTTGTTTTATGTAAAACGTCTTTTGTTTTATTATTTAAGATGTATTGTGGTGTGCGACAACTGTTTTGGTTGCATTCATCTGGAGATTTAATAGAATTAGAAGAACAATCTACGCGCATTGTACTTATGTTTAATTTTATCAGTTTGACTATCAAATGAAAAAAAAAATGATTGTCAATGTTTCATTATCACCACAACTACCGGGGACGATCCTCTCGCTTATCTAACACCCTGCAGTGTGTATGGATTGTCAGATTTCGTGAGAATTGTAATTTTAGGTTCAGTGAAAGTGGTCAAACGAGTAGACAGCCAGACAGTAGCCTAGTAGTAGACGACTCCCATAGATATCCGCATAATTGTTATACTGATGTAATGCTCCTTTTCTCTTCTTTTCCTATGGGCCATTAGAAACTCACACGAAGTGTCGCATCATGGCTGTTTTATGAGAACAGAGAGAGAGAGAGAGAGAGAAGTGTTGGCCCGATTTAGCTGCAATGGATCAATAGCGCTGAATAAACGGTAACGCATGAATAAGACCGGGCGCTAGCATCAGGTGACCGCTGTTATAAGAAAACCGGTTAAGTGCGAATCGGACTCGCACACCGAGGGATCCGTACATATAAAAATAAGGCATTACAAGTAATAAAAATTCACATTTTTTAGTATAATACGAGCAATTGAAGCCTTTTGATGCCCACCAACGCCCATAGATATCCACATAATTGTTATCCAGATGCGTTGCCTACCGTTTCTTCCTCCCAACAATGGGCACTATTATCAAATTCTAGTTTGCATGTATGGAGCTAAAAATACAAGTTCGTAGATATCTAATGGTTTTATGTTGTGTGAAAATAATAATAATAATAATAATAACTCTTTATTTGCATAAGACACGTTGCAGTATACGCACAATAAAAAACAACAAAAATTAAAACATTAATCAAATAACTATTGAAAAAAAAGAAAAGTACAAAATCAAAAAGAAAATCTTAATGAGTAATCTAGGATAAAAAAAAGAAAGAAAGAATAAAAAACAGAAGCAACGAGTCTCGCAAAAAGGTGAATCCTTGGCTTATGTTAAGGCTATAATATGTTTTACCTAGTAGGAAACAACAAATTATCCAGTTTTCCGATTTCCACTTTACTTGTTTTATATTATTTCACTTCTAGTCAAATTTTATGATTTCAGGTCACCAGGAAGACCTAGTTTTCATTACAGACAGAAGTACTACAAAATATTGCATACCGTTTTTTCTTATTATCTACGGAACCCTAACAAGTGATATATAGGCGCTAATAAACGGTGTAAAAAACGTTCACGGTGTTTCGTAACGCATTAGCATATTTCCCCCATTAGGCCCTAGGCGGGGCGAGTCGCGTGTTGTACTTGAGCGCTTCCTTCCGCTCGGGCAGCGAGCTGTGCAGTCCATCGTCCTTCCTTGTTGTGCAACCGCGTCCCGCGTTGTGCAGCTCAAACGTGCTGCATTGCGGGTGGAAACAGCGTGCGCGACCGAGTCCGGCAAAAGCCAGAAGTCGCTAAGCAGTTGGAGAATTCACGACAACGCCGAGGCCATCGCGCGCGAGCTGCCCCTGATGTCAAATTGAGGGGGATGGGGCACAATGATAGTAATTTAATTATTTGTTTGAGTTTGTTTGTACACATTATGCTATGCTCCCAAAGTCTTGCCATAAAACATACTTTTGCAACAAAATTTTACATATTCCTAGGCCCATATCTGTACAACAGACTAAATGCACTGTTGTATATTTATCGGCTCACCCACATAATGTGTAAAAAAACTCTCCAGATGTCCCTACAAAGTATGTCTTATGAAGAAACAGAGAATTTATTAATTAGGTTAGATTAGACTTTACATATAATAATACTCCATTTCAAAGTTTGTTTTTTAAGTTAAGTTTGTTATATAAATGATAAAATATGATAGTTATAGAAAATGGAGTAGCTCTTTTAGCCTGAAACACAGGATTTCCTAGTTCAGGCACCCATGTTATTATTAATACCTAATTTAAGAAATATTGTAAACATAGTCTATAATCTTCGTATGTAAACTTTTGAAATAAACATTATTATTATTAAACATTATTATGTGGTTACTTTACGGGTTTTAACATGATAATTTAAATTGTATGGTGTTGAACCGCAATGTAACTACAATAGGTAATTAGTTCAAAACAACTCTAAACATTCTTATAATGGGATGCATCTCTTCTATCTGCAGGTTTCGGTTTCCCTTTCGACAAGCCTAGGCTTGTCGCCCGACGAGCTCTCCACGATCAGATGTTCGATCTACGCTTCTTCTACTTCCTAATTAGCCTTGCAGGTACCTCTCCCTCACATGCTATCACAGTCATAGCTTATCCAGGGCTCTCGTTGGCTTCGAAAAGACCCCAGAAGTATGCAAGTTTGCGCCAGCTGAAAGCGGAGGAGCTGGTGGTCGTGTCCGTGGTTGTCTGGTCCCAATTTATTTCGTAGCCACAGCAGGAGACTTCAGAGCGAAGATTAGGGCCCTTTCGAGGTTATGATGACCACTGGTGGTGGTGGTAGTTCCTTCTTACCTTACACTGTAAGGACTGAAGGCTTACAGCAAGGGATATGGAACCTGCTGACTCCACAGTTGTCAAATTTTGGTTTCTCTTAAAAGGGGTGTAGAAGTACAACGCGTCTGCACAAACATCATCTGTTTGGATATTAATGGACGTTGGTCAGTTTGCTCATTTTTCAAAAAGAACTTCCCACGATCCTCCAATCTACCAAAGACTGACAAACCCATTAAAAACCCCTCAAAGCCCATAACTCAGAAGAAATATCCACACAGGAACAAAAGCCCATCCATGTCGCATGGCCATATTGTTTTACGACGCACCATTAATGCAGGCGTTTGTACTCGAGTATTATAAAATTGACGACACCCTAACAATATATCAGACGCTGGCAAAAAATGGCGAAAAGGTCAGCGCACACAGGTGGGATGAAAACAAAAAGTGCTGACTAGAAAAACGTAGCACAAACAACAAACTTAATAGATTACGTGCAGCGGCATTGCTGCATTGATACAGATTCTGGCCGGCGCGTTCGAGGCGTCTCGCTCGCGATATATACACCAGCATGTTCTCAGAAATAGATCAACTAGAAATTTTTACAACAACGTTTGTTCTATGACTTTTGACATAATTCAATAAGCTAATTTTATGGTGGTTACTTTACGGGTTTTAACACGATAAGACTTATCAGTCGGCTCGTGACCACGGCTGGTGTAACCCAGCCGAAACGTCGAGCAAAGGTATATGTTTTAACTAGTACCTTTAATAAGTCTTATCGTGTTAAAACCCGTGAAGTAACACTATATGTGTAACAAACGCGAAAGTCTCAAACAAGTATTAGCTAATTTTAGATGATAATTTAAGTTTATAATATACTGTGGTGACACTTATCATGGTCGGACAAAAATTTTATTCATATTTATTTTTGTATGAAAAAAAAAAGTAGCGATTTATAAAAAGTCGTAGAACAAATATTGTTGTTAAAAATGCTATCTATCTATGTCTGAAAGTTTGCTGGTCTGTTTTACAAATAACCCTTCACAATACAATATTATCGCTTCTGAGAGGTTCTTTTGGTGGAACGTCAGGCGAAGAAGTGAAGGATCTCAACGCATCTGTCATCGTTCTACTTACTCTATAGAAGTCATAGTCGTTGGTTCGATAGTTCATACATAAAATCCATGGTGGCAACCAAATGTTAGCTTAGAATTAAGTAACAGATAATTAAGACTCGATAATGTCAAATGTAAATCAGATAACTTTGAGTAGATTTAGTTGCTGTTTTATAGGTCCTTACTAAAGTGTCAAGTGGCTTTTAGAAGTAAAAATTGTAGGGCAATATCGTCTTCACATTAATATAATTCTTTGCCTAACAGTGAACCAATAAAGACTTACTAAAGTTGAAACGAAAATGCAATTTAATAGAAAGTCTACAATGAGCACCCACCCTAAGAAACCCATAACTCTATGTGCAGTATCTCATACATTGTTAGTCCTTTGGCCTCGCCGCCACTAATGCTGGTCCAGTAATAAGACTCGTAATTATCAGCTTGCCATAAAATGCAACCATATTTGTCATTTAATTTATGTTCCTTTATTTATTTATCTGCAAGTTCATTAAGCGAGCTTTAAACCTGAACTAAGGTTAGATTAGCAAGTAATTAAAAATCAAGCATTCAAAGCAGAATTTCCCAGAATGGTCAAATTAATAGGATGTGATTCTTAGTGATTTTTATACAAGATCTAGTTGGACTATCTTGAAATATCAGTAGGTAGATTAGATTCATAATAGTTGGTTTTATTACAGTAGAATCAAACAAATCTAGCGTCGGTTTACTGCGAGAACTCATTAACTGACATTAATTACGAAACTTTGAAAAATCAATTTTTTCATTAATTTTGTATTAACTTTATTAATGAAACCAAAACGAATTAACTAATTAGTTTCAGTTTCATTAATAACACTATATTATAGTGTTATCAATAGATAATTGGTTTTTTTCAAAGTTTTATAAATGTCAATTAATGAGTTCTTGCAGTAAGCCAACGATAAGTACTCGACCTATCGTTATGTCTATTTGCCAAGTTAGCAACAGATTTACACTGAGGAACAGTAGATTGTTTTAGAGATACGAGTTGTTTTTGGGAGCTTTCTTAAGAGCCATTTGACGTTATTGAAGATAGAAAATTAATGAATATTGCTACTCATGGAGGCCTGATCAGGTTGCGAATACTAACCATACCTCTTTAAATAATAATCAATCAATGTTCCAACATACATGTTAACAAATGGATCCGTATTCTAATGGTTCTTTAATAATTGGCTAAAGTCGCCATTAGAGATGTTTAGCAGGAATATACACAAATAATAAAAAAGTGTGTGCTTTAGATCACACAACTGAAGTAAAACTTAATTATTGATTTTCATTAATACCATAGCTACAATGACATAACATGTGATATGATATTTATTTTTTGAATAGAAAAAAGATTTAATTAAATGTACTTAATATTCATTTTGAATTTGAATGACAACTTCCATTGCTCTCGTCCGATGTGTGATTTTTGTAACGCTCTAGCCAGCTTTCTCTCCAAGTCAAGCGCGCGTAAAGAAGTTTTACTTTTTTTTTATGGTATACGAGGGCAAACGAGCAGTCGGAGCCATTTTCATGACTACCGACGCCCACAAACATCCGCATAGAGGCTATACAGATGCGCTGCCCTCCTTTCTCCTCCCACCTCCATGGGCCAATATACTTCAATATAATTAACGAAAACTCAAAACACGCTTACATAGAACGCTTATCACTAGATAACGTAGAGGATTACTTAAGTTTCAGTAAGGGGTAGTGCCATTTACACGATACCGGCGTAAACTGACAGCTTCGTTTCGTGTGGTGTGTAAGTAGCCGGTGGCCCATGGAAAGAGCAGGACGTAGGAGCAACACATGTGTATAACTATGCGGATGTCTGGCGTTGGTCATGAAAATGCTCTTTAGCTCTCTTACACTATAAAAAAAAGAGAAATGCCGTGGCTAGACTTTTCTGCGCTCATTACCTTGCTTACTGCCAACCCGTAAGTGCGACAGCCGAAACTGTAATCGACACATACCGACATGCATGCTGTAACCTTGGGCGTTGGATGTTCACACGGGAGTCGCACTCTGACCTCAGCTCTGGGCGTCGCAGCGCCACGGGCAGTGCGTGACAGCTGATGTATGGTAATGACACGACCATCATTAGGGTCAGTTGAGAAACCCTGGCGTCTCTAAGTTATGCGCACTATTTGTCTAACTACAGACGGACTTGGACCATCAATACGTTCGTTTACCTCATATTCAAATGATTTTTTATAGTACAGCTGTGGCCTACGCGCTGCTGCACAAGCTATATCAGCCTCTACTGTCATGACAATCTGACAGTGGCGTCATCTGTGGACAATTAGTCGTACCAACTTAGAAATCTTCGTGGACTCATGCACAACAACTTTGCTAAAGATCATCGCATGATCAAACGCAAATTTTGCGATTCTATAAATAACATACATAGAAGGGCGCATATTTGTTTAACTACGCCCATAGACTTGCACAGTTTTTATGCAAGCATTTTGCCCTCTTCTCATATTTTCCATGGAAAGTCAAAAACGTTACAGTATTGCTGGCACACTGGAGCTGGGCTGGTTTATTTTATACCATGGTTTTTCCTAAACCCTGTTATTAACGAGATTAAGCAGAGTTGTGGAGGTTATGTTCACTATCTATTATTGATAACATTTCTTCCTTCTCATATAAGCAAAAGACAAGTTGTCTAAAAATTCAATGTGGCTAGAAAAGATACAAAAAGTCGGTCTACCCAAAAAATCTGTTTTTTTTTATTTTTAACATATGGTTATAAAAGTTCATTTACCTACAGTAACAAGCAGTCATTACTTATAGTCCCTACAGTCAAACTACCTACACTCCAAACCCCAGTTTAATTAAACAGAAAAAGAACGTTCAATTTGATGTGTAATAAAAAGCGACTCATTACGTATTCAAGAAAATTTAATAAACGACAAAGGACAGGAAAGACGGAGTGCGACATTAGCATTAAAACGGTCGCACAATTATGTGTGATTAGTGTAGTGACGCTCGCCGACGCTCGCCGACGGTCACCGACGGTCACCGACGACTGCCGACCGCTGAATTCATTAGTTCAGCTCACCTGATTTTATTTAATTAAAAACAACCTCACGGCCCATGACCACCGTGGAAGTAAACGTTGGTTAACCCCGGTTTACTGGCGTAGGATTTTAGCTGGAAATTTAAACGCTGTTAGGTCTAGGTTGCAATGGACTCGTAGCACACGAAATGCCCAATACTTACTAGAACCATCACTAGTGCACTCAAAGCTGCCTTCGTAGAAATGACGAATAGAAGACACGTAAAGCAACAGGGCACATCGATGGCTAATCAGTCTTCTAAGAATAAATATCACCAATTAGATTAGTTGAGGAGGCCTTCCTACACCACAGAACAACTATAGCCCTTCGACAGAGCCCTATGCATAAAAGTGCCGCTTCCAGCAGGAGCAGCCAACTTTTAGACTACCTTTAAAAACAATACTAAATAAATTTTAAAATAAATGTAAAATAATTGGAAAATAATCAAACTTAACTAATATATCTGTGTAGAATAATCAACATTTCATGTAATATTTGTTACTTCAGTCCTTATGTATGACGTCATACCAAATGTTATGTCCCACACTTAAAAATATCAAAGTTCGTTGGGCTACGTTAATATACAAGATATAACTATGCAAAGCAAAAAACTTTAATAAAATTATAAGTCAAGAAGGTACAGTTTAACCGGCGTTTAACAATACGGTGGAACAGTCCGTCACTCTAAGGTGCTAGTTAATGTTAAACGTACTGATGTCTCATTATGATCAGCGGACCGTCACGTTGGGAACCCCTGTCGCTTGACTTTATGCTAATAAGTGCCGTGTATTGTTTCTACATCAGATCTTATCGGGAGTGAAGTAAAGAACACGTGGAAATCAAATGGTCAAGTGCCATGTACTGAGTTACACTACACAACAGGACGTCGCGTTATTATTTCTATTATATTTCTGTTCTTGTCTTTTTAGTAAGCGAGAGGTACCTCCCCAGTCGTTGTGGCCTAATTCGGCTGCATGCATGCAGCATGACACTACCTCTTACAAGCCTTTCGTTTTTCATTACAAATTTTTTTTCGTGGCATTGGAGGGCAAACGCTCATAGACATCCGCATAAAGGCTATATAGATGCGCTGCCCTCCTTTCTTCTCCATGGGCCACCGGCTACTTACACACCGCACAAAACGTGACAACACAGCTGTCACTTTACACCGGTCTCATGTAAGCGAGAGGTACCTCCCCGCTCATGCTGGCCCAATTCGACTGCATGCAAGCATGCCGTGTGGCACTAATGATTACTAAACTCTATAGGTATAGTTATATCCTGCTAATATTATAAATGCGAAAGTTTGTAAGGATGTTTGTTACTCTTTCACACAAAAACTACTGAACGGATTTTCATGCAACTTTACAGTAATATAGCTTTCATATCAGAATAACATAATAAGTTAAAATTTTGAATCATTTTTGAAGTTCGAAATCCACGCGGACGAAGCCGCGGACGGAAGCTAGTCATTCATATTTTTAAAGGCAGACCAAAATTAGGTGCGATAAAAATCTCTTGTCTGCTCTCCAAAGACGTCCCAAGTATTAATTGAGTATCCCGAAAAGTTATTGTTTTAATCATAAATTGTCCTATTACCGGGGTATGATAAACGCCGTCTCGCGGTTATTTATGTGGGGATAGATGAGATAGAGGCTGTCCACTGAGGGGGGAGGATCGAGGGGGGAGGATTGAGGCCGTAAATCATAGCAGGCTGTGATAGGGCATGTGGGTTTTTGAGGTAATTACATCCAATATTTGTTGTCTTGGTTTTTGTTGTCTTTTTGATCGACTACGAAATATCTACCAAGGTATGATTATATTGTGTTTTAAGTGAGATTTTTAGCCTCCAATAAGGCAATGCTAAAGTAATTTAATTTATCAACAATTAGCCTCTTTTAAAAATAACTTTCACGAATTTAAAATTTTCTTCTCGTACTAGAGTACGAGAAGAAAATTTTACGTCTTTAGTAAGAGGTAGTACCACACTGCATGCTAGCATGCAGTCGAATTGTGCTGGCACGACCGGGGAGGTACCTCTCGCTTACACGAGACTGGCGTAAAGTGACAGCTGTGCAGTCGCGTTTCGTGTGGTGTGTAAGTAGCCGGTGGCCCATGGAGGTAAGAGGAGAAAGGAGGGCAGCGCATCTGTATAGCCTCTATGCGGATGTTTGTGGGCGTCGGTAGTCATGAAATTGGCTCCGGCTGCTCGTTTGCCCTCATATATCA
>LUGF01005888.1:430773-443517 GCA_001625245.1 Calycopis cecrops
GGGGGCCGGGGGGAGGAATTAGCGCCCTCTCGATACACCCAATACGGGTAATGGTCGGTTCGTATGTCAACTCATTTAGTTGTGCCACTGAGTGATGGTTGAGTATCCCTCAGTTATGAGAATAGACGTGGGTAAGTAGGACAAGGAAAAATTAGAGGGTACCAAAGAGGTACCATGTTGTACGCCATGCCGCTGCCAAGTGACTTCGTCGTCATTCGTGTGGTGTGTGAGTTTTCGGTGGTCCGTTACACGGGGAACCTATAATCACATGAGGCAACACGTTTGCCTAAAGTTATGCGAATTGCGGCATTTCGGTAACTAACAAAAGGCACCGAGTGATGATTTGCTCCCTTAGAAGATCTTATTAATATTATAAATGCGAAAGTTTGTATGTTTGTTTGTTTGTTTGTTACTCCTTCACGCAAAAACTGCTAAACCGATTTTCATGAAAATTGGCACACACATGGAGGTTTTTAACCCGAAAATGGTCTTATGGGTGTCTTATGGGGTTATATGTGAAGATATTCTATTTTCCACGGGATCGACATTTACGGAGGTGCAACCGCGCGGCGCATCTAGTATTCTATAAAAAAGAAATTACTGAGTATTTAGACTTCTTACATCGTATTACAGTAGAACTGTGCCAGCGTGACCGGGAAAGTAGAGAACCAAAATCCAATTCAAAACACCAAACGGCGACCCATCGGAATGTAGCCACCACTGGCCGTTGCTTAACTTAGTCGCCTATATCGTACAAAAGCCTCAATTCATCAAACGAAAAACACAAAGGTCGAAGACATTAAGCCTTTGATCTACAGGGCGCAACTCGAACAATGCACCTAATTTACAGGCATTGATTGATCGCCGAGCCCACAGCTGACGTGTCAAAAACGTTGTGACGGCTCTGTAGATATATCATACAATAACACCTATTAGTGTGCGCAGTCGGTGAAGCGTTGACTCCAATTCACAAAGCCAAGAAATAAGAGTGTATTAGTTCGTATTTATAATGTATTGATAGTTTGACATCTTATATTGCCTACTGTTCTTAATACCAATTTGGGATCGATTGTTGGGTGTGGCTACTACCTCACGTTTTATGCAGGACAGATAAATAAGGCCTAAAATAAAGCAATTTTTGTATTTTTATTTGTAACTAGCTGCGCCGCGCGGTTTCATGCGCGTAAATTTAGATCCCGTGGAAAATCATTCCATGACATTCCACAGGAGCATTTTTTTCGAGATAAAAACTATTCTATGTGTTAATCCATGTTACCCTCTATATGTGTGGCAAATTTCATGAACATCGGTTGAGCAGTTTTTGCGTGAAGGAGTAACAAACTAACAAACATACAAACTTTCGCATTTATAATGTTAATAGGATAGGATGATTTGTTTTCTATAAAAAGAGATTACAGCAAAATGACTAACTTAGTGATGAGTGTCTGAACATCCTCGGTCTCATTTGGCAAAGTGATGGGTACGCCGTCGCCGTTTGTGCGGTTTGTCTTGGCACAACTCGAGGAATAAATAAGGTAGAGTGCTTCTTGCATATGGTAGTATCTATGTTTGTTTCTTCCCAACATGTGATCCAAAGACTCTTTGAGTCTGAGCCAAACAACAAAAGACTAGTCGATAACCATTCGTCTGCTCTGCCCTTCAGCTACATTAAAAATGTGAATAACAAAATCAAAAATTGTAAATGTAAACTACATTAACCTTTTTTGTTGGAAAGATGCATTTAACCATCCTATAAATATGAATTAGTTCGTGATTTTGGTACACCATATTTTTCTTTCACAAGTGAATCACAAGAAAGACATTCCTTTTTGGAACAATTGGGTATTATTAAAAAGCAGTTCTATTGTAATAAGTGACATTTAAAGATAGGAAAGATAACGTAAAATTGCAAAATAAAACATTACAAAGTTTATTTCTTGTTTCTATCTAAACAAAAAAAAATCGTATGTAACCGAAATTAGCATAAAATTACGAGACATTCTGCGCAAAGTATTCGCTGCATATTATGCATAAATGTTACTGTGTCACAATAAATTTAGCATACATATGTTTATTTTATTTAATATTTTAATGATTATTGTTGGGATAAGTTTGAGACATTTTTATTACTTTTTTAATTACTTTGGATTATTTTGGATTTGTTTTTATAACAATTATGCCTTATTTTGTATTTTCTGTGTTGCTATTGGTGTCAATTTTTTATCACAATATTTTCACGGGATCGAAGCTAACTCGAGTGAAACTAGCATATATGTAGATTTCAAACTATTAATGTTACCTTAATTTTAAGTGACACTCTCAAAATAAGCCACATTTCGTTACAGTTTCACAATAACTTATCTTGACCTTTGCAATTCCTTTTACCCCTATCAAAACAGTCGTAACAAGTATTACGTTTAATTCGAGAAAAAGGAATAAAGGCAAGTGAACAATTGAGACAAAGGGCCTCTCGCCCTCCGACCCTCGGAGTGCATGGGTGTGGCCCTTAAATCCTCGCATTGACAGCCCAAACGGCCCTCAGGGACCCGGGATGCTTTTAGTGCCTTTATTCGTTATGGTTAATGTGGCCAGTGGTTTACGAGCTGTGCAGTTACAGGCGCACATACGCGTTTATACTGATCGCTTGATAAGCGGACATACATACCATAAGGTATGATTGTATCAAAATACAAGCGTGTAATGAAAAATGTCTTTGTCCACCAGTGTGTGAAGAGGGCTTAACTCTGACAATAGCTCGGCAGCTACCGTATATTTAAAAAAACTGCCTCGTGGTTTAGTGGTAAATAACCACAGTCGTAGGATCCCGGCTTCGAATCCCGGGTCGGACCAAAGTGTTGACAAAAAAAAACAGTGCTAACTCAGGAACTTGATGTCACACGCCCGTGTCGCGGAGAACACGTTCATCCGTCGGTCCTGCACCTGACTCCGGTCGTATAAGACTGCCATCACATCAGAATATAAGAGAATTGAGAGGGCACTTGCGTCTTCACGTATGCTAGTGGCCTATAATATCATGTCCTGCGCAGATCGCTCGTCGCTTAGATATGGGCCGCCGAAGTTCGGCTACGACAATATTAAAAGTAGATTCTAACAATTACTCCGCAGCTACTGCGTGTTTAATAAAAGACATACTTTAAAGGTCACATAACATATATTTTTGTAATTAAAATGTTCAAGTACTTTGGACTTAATCAAAGGATTTTTATGCAAATATTCATTCTCTACGTCTTTAGTAAATGATAAAAGAAATTCTTCGTCATATATGTCATAGCATTATATTTATAGTTGACTAAAAGACAGTTATAGTACAAAAGATTTATAGTTTATATCATACAGGGTTATTATAACACTAGCAAGCTGTCAGATACAGATAAACAGAGACAACAACATTTGTTCTACGAATTTTCATAATTCGCTATTTTATTCATTCGCTTATTTTCATGCAAAAATAAAAATGAATTCATTTTGTCGCCCGAGCGTTATAAGTGCATCGTGTATTTGCAAGATACGGTTAACAAACCCGTGCATAGCTGTGCTCGGGCCGCGCGTTACTTACAAATATCACCACAGTAGGTACATTAAAACCTTAAAAAATTATTTAAAATTAATTTATTGACTTAAGTCAAAAGTCGTAGAATCAATTTAATCATAGGCATCACGTGATAAGCGAGAGGTATCTCGGGATGTGGCGACCCGGATACAATGCAGCATGGGGCTAAACTCTAAAATAAAATCATTTGGCGTTGGCTCTATCCCAGACGTGTCAAACCCAATTCGTCAACAATCCACCCACCGACTTTTATCTATTCTTCACCATTTTGATGGTCCCTATGAAATGTTTACAAAATAACAATTTGATTATGATTTAATACTTTTAATTTGTATATCAGCGTATCGTACGAAATGTCAGACACAACATTTGTCTTCGACTAACTCCACTAACGACGGCTATCGGTACTTTTACAGTGTCCGACAACGACCGAACCGATACGATATTTTGTATAAATAAATCTGTGGCATTGTCATACTTGATATAGTACTTAAACTAATTATCTTTCGAGTGGCAGGAAATCGGAAATCTAAACTTTCATAAAAAGAGGAGGCCTCTTTTTATGAAAGTTTAGATTGTTACAGTATTTTGTATAATTATGACTAATTATTATATGATAATTAAAGGGTTTTTTTACGACAAATAGGAAAAAGTCTAACGTCCTTAGGGTTTTAAGAAGAAAAATAAAGTTGTACCTGATAGTAAAGAAAAAATATACATTTCAAATTAAGGGGTAATCAATATGTAATCGTTTTTGTTAAATTCACCTGCAGCATAATGAAAATTCCGCAAATACTTCTCACCATCTCACTGAATTCTAGATGAAAAAGACGAATCGAATTTTTAAAAGAATTTTAGTGATGCACTAATAGGTCAAGCTGAAAAGAAATTCCTGCATTTTTTACTATCTTTAGATACTTATCGTTAACCGTACGACATATCGGCAATATCGCTATAGCAGTCATTATCGACAAGACTTAACACGTTATTTCTTGT
Source organism: Calycopis cecrops (assembly GCA_001625245.1). Lineage (NCBI taxonomy): Eukaryota > Metazoa > Arthropoda > Insecta > Lepidoptera > Lycaenidae > Calycopis > Calycopis cecrops. The sequence continues at coordinate 435,341 of LUGF01005888.1, forward strand.
ATTTTATCACTGCTAGCATATCTACCTAACGACCAGCATAAAATGATCCCTGTCACTGCCACCACTATGACTGTGTTATATTTAAATTTCACGTGTCATACTGTGACAGGGTTCGTGCTATTGTGGCGGGAGAGGTGAACAGTCATATTTGTCATCTGTCAATTCTCCGTCTATTTCGGTAGGGGCTTTGAAAGCTTTTTGGGTAAGTCATTATTATTTTTGGCCGCATTATAATAGTTATTGACAGTAGAATTAGCTGGTGTTATGATTTAGTGGATTTTTAGTGTGTTTTTTTAGTCTGTTGTGTTTGTCGCGCTTTATGGGGCTCGTTTTAGACTTGACGATTTTATGTGTTTGGATGGATTATAGAATATTTAAAGCATGCATCTGTGGAGAGAGAAGCCAGACATAAAACTGTGGATATCTGTACCTACATCGACGGCTAAGTACTGACTGACGAAGTCAACAACAGGATCCGAAAAAAACGTTTAATTTCTTGTAAAATAAACACGTATTTTAGTTCCGAGGTATTTCCATATTTAAATGTATGTACTCTGCAACAAAATATACTTCGGAGATTTTATGTAAACTGTACCTGTTACTCCTTTATAGTCAAAAAAACCGGCCAAGTGCGAGTCGAACTCGCGCACCAAGGGTTCCGTACAATTATCTTCTTACACTACTACTACACTGTATAGACGAAAAAATTCGAAAAAATCACGTTTGTTGTATGGGAGGCCCCCTTAAATATTTGTTTTATTTTAATTTAATTAATATTTTTTAAAGACAATATATAACTTAATATTCTGTGAATATTTCAAGTGTCTACCTGTTGCCGTAGTCAACATCGAGCAAAAACGAGCAAAAAAATCACGTTTATTGTATGGGGGCCCCCTTAAATATTCATATTATTTAATTTTTGTTATAACGGCAACAGAAATACACCATCTGTGAAAATTTCAACTGTCTAACTATCATAGTTCATGAGATACAGCCTGGTGACAGACGGACGGACGGACATCGGAGCCTTAGTAATAATGTCCCGTTTTTACCCTTTGGGTACGGAAACCTAAAAATGGAACAAGTGAATATCTCAAAAAATATCAGTTAGGAATTATTGGCACTTATCGATATCGACAGTAGTAGGCCTGTACAATAGGGTGGAGTGAAACATATCAAAAAAATTTTTTTTGCTCTTTTCAAATCTCCTGTATTGTTAATAGGTGACCATATGTAAATACTTTATTCATGCAAAAAATCAAAGGTCTACGACTTTATTTTCAGGTGGCGCATCGAGACAATAGTTTCTAAAAAAAGTAATATTTTTACTTATAAGACTACCCTCAAAAAGAGTTGTTCTTACATACTTTGCTTATAAATATTACTATTTTTAACTTCGCTTATGTGGTATCTCGTAACTAAATATAATATTTTCTTATAAAACTTCAATATATTGTTTTGATATAGTGTCAAAATCAAGTAAATTTTAATAAAAAATGCCTAAAACGCGTAAAGATTCGCGGTATACTTTATTTGGTGATACAATCAAATTCAGTGATACTATTATGTTACCTACATATTGTGATGTGATTAAACACTACTTACATGCATAAGAAACAAAATGTTAGACTTAATGCAATAGATAAAATGGATCCTTTGCAATTGTTAAAGTACTTGTTACATGCAAATGAATTACCACTTCGCTATTTGTTTTCCAGTTTCGATGGTACTCATACAAACCTTCATACTTTTTCAGGCAGGTTAAGAAAATAGGCTGATGTGTTTTAACTTAAAAATAGAAGCATTGGAACCGTTTCTACCGAAATTGCCGGATCTGAATAACGATTTGTTGAGCACCGATCAAAAATATCTTTATCAGATATGGTCTGCTATTTCTTCTGATACAGTTCCACTAAACTTAATCAATAAAGACCCAGGAAAACTTGCGAATTCTCGATGGTTAACTAGCGCTAACAGGATTCTACGTTTGTATATTGGTACAACTAAACCGACATATAATTTGTAAGAACTGACCACTTTTATCATGAAAGTTTACGCACTAAACTGATTTGATATTAAATCCAAATGCTCTTGTAAATTTGGTCCTGTTCACATCTTTAATATGGTCAAAAGAAGTATGGTTTTACGAGATTACTTAAAACGTATTGTATTTAATACTATTCAGAGAAATGCTTACTTCATACACCCAGGAAATCGATTGCTGGCTATGTTACATGATGATATTTAACAAGTACGAGAGCTGGCTCTTCGGAGAGTTTTAAAGGCAAGAAAAGAGCCCAAAAGAAAGAAAGTTTTCTCGTGTAAGTTCGTTCATTCGTTTATTTCAGTTACCAGAGATAAAAATATACGGGACAAATTAATATGATTTGATAAAATGGCGAAAGAAAAGGTAATAGAACCTCCTTTTTTTGTATTCGCAGGGAAGTACATTTACGTATACCTTCTAAGGCTCGGGTAGCCCTCTAGACCAATGTCGGACTCGACACTTAGTGCGCCAACTCAACTTTTGTGGGTTCCTTCATCCGCTATAATTGGAGGGTCCCAGATCTGCAAACAACAGGATCCCGCCAGCAACAGGCTGGCCTCGTTGTAGAGTCCAGAATTTTCCTCCTTGGGAATTGTACGGCTGCCTCTAAACAGTCCCTACTACGACGTGGAACCATGCAATGGAGTCAGGTTCCCGTCCTGACCTCTGGCCCCTGTATTCCAAAGGAGCACGCCACCAATGTCTAAATTGGACTCGCCACTCGTCCCAATCCAAGCCGCCCTCTGCTGATTTAGAGAGACGGGTGAAGGATCCCGAGTGGAGCTGCTCTTAATCTGTCCTCTTCCTCCATGTCTGTCCTGTATGGGTAGTACTATCCGGCATAGCCTTGGGGACCATAGAGGCACGCAAGCTCTCCCGCCATGACATGGCAGCATCTTTGTACGGGAGGCAATAGAACCTCCTGTAACAAAATACAGCGACTCGGATATTACTACAATAATTGCATCTGGAGGTAAAATTGTTTGATATGGAAAAATATCCTTGCCTGACTCCAGCAGTCGATAGGTGTGTCAAACTTGTAACAGAGGCTTTGGCATCTGTTTTTGGACCCGATGATTGAGATGGTTTAATTCGTGCTAGAGTAAAATCCACCCATGAAATACCAATTTTTGACACTAAATCTCAGTATTTTTATAAAAAGAATAGACTGGGACTTCTGATACTGAATATTAAAATTTTATTTCTATATTAATTTCATAGAGTGATTCATTGTACTAGTAGTTTTAAGTATAAATTCAGTAAAATATACGTTTATATTGTTAGAAATACCTGATGCGCCACCTCAAGATATTGAGTGAGAAAGCTGTAATTTTACGTGAGAACTTCCATTAATATGGATCACTATTTGAGAATACAGGAAACTTAAAATTAAGAAAAAAAATTTTTCACTCCACCCTACTGTACAATGTACCCACACTCACACTGAACCCTAAACATTCCTTTACATGCCAGATTATACGATGCAGCTATAGTTTACTTATCATACTTCTTGATTTAGTAAATTTTATGCCAAAGGAAATATTAGTTTTTTTTCCACCAAATAACATTAGGTGTAAAAAATTAAATGGAGAAAAAAAACCAAAGACCAAAGTACTAAAGTAACCTAATGTTCATTGCTGATATCGACACAATATCAGACTCAGATTCACGTTTCAAGTTGCTAATAAGAGCGGCGGTATGACAAAGATGCATATGTGTAGTATAAAGTATTGGATGCAATTCGTTGATATATTTATGATCCGTCGCTTAAAAAAATCTCTTTACAAAAGGTAGACATCTCTCAAAGGTACTCCAGGACCCATTCTCTCACGACACCGACTCTAGGGGTAAGGTACCTCGAGGTCTCTGTGGCCATGATAATAATAGTTAAATTAGCTATTATGTATACGAACCTAGTCTCTAAATTTCTAAACCTTTAAAAGTCTAGAAAGATATAAATAATTAACGACAATCTCTTCTTATTGTAATATTTATTAATCCAAGACAGTTTTGATATTTCCCTTGGACTTTCTGTGATAATAATAGAAGATTAATATCCGCTATAATTTTTTTTATAGTTTACTGATAATAGAACCATTTTCATGACTTCCGATGCCCATAGACATCCACAAAGAGGTTATACTGATACGCTGCCCTCCCACCTCACCCCTCCCCCTTCCATAGCCATGAATAGAACCTAAATCTCTATACAGGAGACCCGCCCTGACCTACGTCTCAGTACCGCTTTTTTAGGTAGGTACAGTGATCTAATATTATACTATCTACCTAAATATTATCTAATATATAAAATTCTCGTGTCACAGTTTTCGTTGCCATACTCCTCCGAAACGGCTTGACCGATTCTCATGGAATTTTGTGAGCATATTGAGTAGGTCTGAGAATCGGCCAACATCTATTTTTCATCCTGATATTCCCACGGAATCGAAAGTTACGCGGGTGAAACCGCGGGGCGCAGCTAGTAACGTATAAAATCAGATGCTATGACGTCTACATATTACGTCGAGCTAAGAGAAAAGAACAAGCAATCAAAAGCTTAACCCTCAAACGCACGTGGTGTTTAGAGCCTATTAATAACGCGGGTAGTTTTGGAACGGCTCAAAATGCACCAAACGGGTTAATTACCGGCCGTGGTGCCTTTGTGACCGCAAAATAACATCCTCCGGGCTACCTTTTAAATTATTTCTGCTTCAGCGTGTGTTTATTTATTTTTGCCGTAATCATTGCATTCTTGTTTTTTGACGCATTTTTGTGTGTGCGTTATATTGTTCCCTTTTTGTAAATAGTACCTATAGAGGGGCAAACGAGCAGATGGAGTCACTTTCATGACTGCCAACGCCCATATAGTATAGTGAGCGTAAGTAGTCATGGAAATGTCTCTTATTTGTCTTATTTAAATGGAAAAACTAGATGACCCCACCCAAGTCTGTTCCCAGTTCAATATAACAGAAAATAGAGAATCAAAAACAAAGCGACCCACTCCGTGGACAACAAAGCCTATCAGAATCTCGTTTGGCCCCGGGTTGCCGGACACCATCAATCACGCTCTATGGGATGGTTGCAATTATGGGGATTAGGCCGGGGTTCGGGGCCAGGTAATGGGAGTTTTAATAGAGGGATACGGGAGACCTTTGATTCTATGGTTTGTAATATATGATCGCTTTTACACTAGCGCATCCCGCGACTTCTGTCGCGTATTTGAAGACGGGTTTACAATGGCTGAAACAAGTAATTGTAAATATTTAAAATTTATTTAAAAAAAAGTTTTCTTTTTTACTTTCTTAGGCTGTGTACCAAATTTCAGAGCGAAGGCTGCGGAGGTTTCGACTGCGACGTAGTTGATATCGGCTATTCGATTTATGACACACAAAATGTTAGTAAGGATTTTGTGCAGATACTAAAGAGAGAACTGTGCTTTAGGCATGATTCCAACAGACGTTTAAATAAGACAGACAGACAGCGTGTATATTAGTAGTCCTCCGTCAATAGCGGTTACTACACGTCAGTGTTAAGTGGGATGTAACCCTGTCGTGTTGGCCCAATGAATGTCATTACCACTACTACTAAGTACATATCATATACTGTACTACTCATGACCGGTGGTAGATGTAAATTTTTGACGTTCAAAAAGCAATGTTTTAAATTTTATTTTGAATAAAAATATTTTGATTTTGAGTAGTGGTACAGACCAAGCTGGCGCAGTGGTACAGGGCTCGGATAAGTGGACCATGTAGCGTCAGGGGTCGCGGGTTCGAATCCCACCTTGGTCTTGGATGTTTATCTATGTATTATATGTATTTCTAAAATAAAAATCTTAAATATATACCATTTCTTAAATTTTTAAACATATTAAATACTTATATTCCGTTGTCTAGTACCCGTAACACAAGTCCTTACGGTACTTAGCACGGGGCTAGGCTAACGTGGTGTGTAAAGTCCACAGGTATTTATTGTTTATTATTGTCTATAATGGTAGTCCTGGCCTGAGTTCGGCTGAGGCGGTCATCTCCATGGAGACGAGCTAACTGCGCAGGACATTGCGTAGTGCACAAGACGTGTGTGTGCAGACATAAACGTAATCTCTATTCTCTCATCACTAAGCGAGACATAGTCCGATACCACATCACAGGAGAGATATTAGGAACTGGGTTTTACGATTGGCTTCAAAAAGATCCGCGACTTCTATCGTAAAATTTGAAGAGGGGTTTACAATGACTGAAACAGATAATTGTAAATATTTAAAATTTAGTTTAAAAAGTTAGATAAATTAAAAAAATACTTTCTTAGGCTGTATACCACATTTCAGAGCGAAAGCTCCGGAGGTTTCGACTACATAACAGGCATATGTTCCTAGCTACTACTTTGGAAATGACGTATTTGATCCAATGTTCATGCCATCAGATATATAGATAGGTACATTTTATTACTTATTTCATGCAAAAACTACTGAACAGATTTCGATGAAAGTTAGTTATAGTATTCAATATAAAAAATGAGAATAATTTAGATTCACAAATCAACCCGACAGACGGCGCTGCAGCGACGCGAGTGAAATTGCGGGGCACAGCTAGTAAATTATAACTTTTAATGGCAGTGGTTTAATATACCTCACTATTTGATTCCTTAATACCTTCTATGAATTTCTCACAATTCTATTTAATACGAAAAAAGTACTTTTTTAATCTACAAATTAAATGTGCAGCTGATTTAAACATCTCCTCCCTTTTTTCAGCCGAGGTCTATCCGAAGATTATCCAGAGAAAGGAGGCGTTGGTTTAATTTTTTTAACCCAACCTAAATTAGAGTAGCCGCGATTACCTTCTGCGGTTGCCGGGAAAGCCTCCTGTTGAATTGAAACCGCCTATTGTCTCGATTTAACATTAAGGCCGTGTAATTTTACAAGATGGCTACCTATCCGTCCTACCTGCCTCCGAAACATATTGCTCTTTGTTAATTGACACAAGATGTTTTGAGAACTTTTTGCCGATCAATTTTAATTTAAAACTGATCATCATTATCCTTTTAGTAACATTTTGAATCCATTTTGCATTAGTTGTTTTATGCCTTTGATCGAAGGACGAATAAAATAGATATTTAAAACAAAACCTAGTTGGCAACACTTAGGCTTCTGCGTGTGCCCTATAGAGAGAAGCAGTTCTACTACACGAGTACTGATAAACATAGTGAATAATAGGTAACCTTTTATCTAATTTATTAACAACAAAAACAATATCTTGATAAGGGTTTCAGTTACTAGTATTATTCCGAACCCTCACGGCCCTCACATTAAGTTATACTTAAGAATAACGATATTCTTATATACTTATACTTTGGACGTCCTCCGATTTGTCCACGTAGTAATATGTCTCGACATTGCACAACTACGAGAGGTCCCTTTCACGAACAACTTATTTACTGCTGGACTTCTGAATTACGCCAACACGCTTGTCAGTCACTCACAGACAACTAGCCTTATTAATAAACATAGATTAATTTTATCCAAGTATTAACCTAGTATTAAATTGACATCTGTTTTTATGTTTATTAAGGCATTTGACAATTCAGTTTAATACTAGGTTAATATTTGGATAAAGTTAACCTTTGTTTAATAATAAGGCCCTTAATGCCTTATTAATAAACATGGATTAATTAATAACTGGATTAACTTTACTCCAGTTATAAAACTAGAATCTGTAAAATCCCTTATTTTTAAACGCTTACACGAGACTGGCGTAAAGTGACAGCTGTGCTGTCGCGTTTCGTGCGGTGTGTAAGTAGCCGGTGGCCCATGGAGGTGGGAGAAGAAAGAAGGGCAGCGCATCTGTATAGCCTCTGTGCGGATGTTTTTGGGCGTCGGTAGTCATGAAAATGGCTCCGGCTGCTCGTTTGCCCTCCTATGCCATAAAAAAATAAAAAAAAAACTATGAAATTTGACAGATTCTATTTCAATACTTGGAGTAGAGTTATCTATGTTTATCAATAAGGGGGCATGATACTGAGGGATGATTCATTAATTGGTGTCGCAGACTAAATACTATTCCGTATCGATTAACTAATAATACAATTAAAAAATTTCCTAATTTTTAGTTGTATTATATGGAGAGAGAAAACC
>LUGF01005888.1:456851-487290 GCA_001625245.1 Calycopis cecrops
TTAATAAATTTTGTATTGTATATAATATAATAAGAATATATTAGTGTATATTTTTAGATAAATCTTTAATTCATAAGGCCCGCTGAGTTTGTTTTGCCGGTTCTTGTCAGGGCAGGGCTAAGGTTGAACCAGTGGTAGACGTAATTTTTGCCACTTAAAAAGCAAGTTTTATAATTCTTTTTTGAATAAAAACATTTTGATTTTGATCGCCATATTCATAGCCAGGAAGATAGAGAAAGAGAGCCATTTTGCATAAATTGAAGTAGGTACGCGGGGTTTGTTACAACCTCAACAATAGTCATTTTAATAATAGCATCCAGCCATCATGGAGAAGGCGTTTTTTTTGAGGGGGAAGAAGAGTTTGAAGTCAGTTTCCGGCATAATAAGTAGGTACTTTAAATTATCACAACAATGTAAATTGTAAATGTATTTTATTTTTGAAGTAGTTGACATACCGACAGCAGCGCCACCTACCGGATCACATTATATTATTTAATCATAGAAGAAACCATCGAAATAACATCTCATCTCTCATCTAACATTTCATCCTAATCAGTTTAGCAGTTTGGAAGTTATGCGACAAAGTTAAGCACATAAGAATAATCATCGGCTTCTAATAGTAAAATATTTTTTCAGATTGGTCCAGTAGTTTCTGAGGCCATTCAATACAAACAAACAGACAATCAAATCTTTATAATATTAATGTAGATAAATTGATTGAAGGAACACATTGAGTTTGGGCTTTAGTTAGTAGTCATCTATTTTATGGTATAGGGGAGCAAATGAGCAGTCAGAGTAGTTTTCATATTTCGCTTTTAATCAATTTTGTCCATCATGAAGTGGAATAATGGTAGAATTGTGCTTCGTCACGGTGAGCGGGCGTGGCATGTTGGTTGTGTGGCGAAGAATGTTGTGTATGTTGAAGGAAATACTCGTAACTTACTTGAAGTGTTTTAAGACATGTGTCGTTGTGAATCGAGTTGGTAGATATTTATATATCGGTTTTACGGTACAAGGTAATGCCACGCTCCATGCATGTAGCCGAATTGAGCCCGCACGTCCGGGTAACTACCTCTCGCTTAAACGATACCGGCGTAAAGTGACGATGCTGTCGCGTTTCGTGCGGTGTGTAAGTAGCCGGTGGACCGTGGAGGTGGGAGGAGGAAGGAGGGCAACGCATCTGTATAACCTCTATGCGAATGTCTATGGGCGTCGGTAGTGATGAAAATGGCGCTCGTTTGCCTCTTGAACTATAAAAATGAATGCAGAACCTTTGAAAATAATCCGAGATAGCACGGCCGTGTAGGTTTATCCGCACGTTACTTCCGCAAAACCGATAGCTATTCATAAGGTTTGTATTTCCGGTGGCCCCTTAGAAGGAAGAAGGAAAGGAAGGTCACGCTTCTACACGACAATATGCGGATGTTTATCTACATCAACATGCGTTCCTACTGCTCGTTTGCCCCCCTACACCATAAAAGAGGTTACACATGAAGGGTAACCTCGGGATATAAACTCGATGCAATAGGTTCACGCGATAATTCGGTTTGCGTTAATCGATAATTGTCTCGAATCGATTCCGATCCGCGTCGTAAATGGATTACGGGTGTGGGATATAGCCATCCAGGAGGTCAGGCGGTGATGGTCAGTGGTATCTACAAGTTGGAGGTCCGTAGAAAGCCCACGAGTTTGTAGAATGGAGACAAAAGAGCTGTTGGTATCTTTAGATTAGGTTCACTAGAAATGATGTCAGCGTTGCGCAGATTTGTCGTCCTATTCCCCACTACCCTTGTGGTACCCCAGTGGGCCTTCGGAAACTCGCCAACCGCACGTGAGCAAGAGGTATCCCCCGTCGTTGGTCCAATTCGGCTGCAATGCAACATGTTCAAATTCTCACTAAAACTTCTGTAGCGTTTTGTCAAAAGCTGTAAAGCCCTTTATGTGATAAATTTTGTATTAATCAATGTCAAATGTTAGCTAATAGTTAAATATTAACATTATACTGTGGGGTTTCCGCGATACTTTAATATTAAGAAAAAGGTTAGATTTTTTCTCCTCCCCTTTAATTCTCTGCACATCTATGGCTGAAGCTCTTCAAGATGACACCGTAGCCTATATTTTATGTACAACTTTCGTATCATAATCAATGGGTCAAAAATAGACTTACGCTATTACTATTATACATTAGTGGGTCGCCAGACAAACTTTCGAACTAATTCAGTAATATGGAAACCTAGATTAGAATAAAAATTTATTTCTTTTTTAAATAAGTATAATAACAAAAAGTATTAGTTAGTGCAATTGACCGATACTAATAAGGAGTAAACGAGCAGTAGGTTTTTGACGACTACCATCTCACATAGACGTAAAATATTTTTTTTTCAGATTTTTGCCCTCTATTACCTTCCGATAGGCCACTCAAAACAAAACCGCGATCCCGCCCAACCCGGCTGCAATGCACGACTCTTATCCTTCACATCTTATCCTATCCTACTAATAAAATAAAAACTATCATGGGATACTTTCTTATAGAACCAATTAGAAGAGGTCCATTTTTATTTTGTCGTTACATTTCGAGGCGGCGGAGGCAAAGGAGCAGGTTTTTTTTGTAAAATTGACATCGAGTGTAGCAGATACAGTGACGGTGAATTGATTGACAAATTGCGTGACGAATTAGAAATAGGTTCCATCTCTGTAGCATGTGGAGTCGCGTTTTGTGGGGCCACGAAATACGCGGGGTTGAGCTTTCTCTTTTTGATGTTTAGAAGCTACCATAATCTGCGCAATCGTAGGTGACTGGTGAGATAACCGTTTTTATTGTAATTATTGTCTTTCATGTTGTAATCAAATAAGTAGGCAAGTATCCCCACCGGATACTTACCTACTTATTTGTATACTATACTTACCTAGGTAGTTGGCAAGAGGAAGGTGAGCAACTTATCTGTATAACCTGTACCTCTGCGTATGTCTACCTCTACCTAAGAGCATCGGTTGTCATGACTACTGATTTGCTTCTTGTATCTACTATATAAAAAAAAATTCTTTCTTTTCTATTTAACCATCATGTTGACTTCTTGAGATTTTGATTTTTTTAAAACAAAAACTCTTTGTTGAAGTCGGAACACTTTCTTTTGACTACAGACTACATATGAAGGTGTGTTACGTATTTGCTGCAGTAGTAGTGGTGATTGTAGATATTATATTAGCCTTAAGACTTAATAAAACAGGTCTAAGCTTAAGGATGCTGATGATGATGTTTTAAGTTTTACGGTCGACGAGTTTTACGACCTACATAATAGTTGTGAATAATTACAGCAGTAGGTACATCACGGAAAAACAAAACGAAGATATACGCTCATGAATAATATGAGCTGATTACGCTGATAATAATATTAAAGTGTACCAACGAATGTGATAATAAAATCTTGCTAAGAGATTATTTTTTACTAGCTGCACGGGCTGTCTCGCCTCTCCGAAGGAACTATTTCCCAAAAAGTATTTTTAATCTTAATCCAGGTTGAAGTACGTAGTACAAATGGTATTAAAAACTCTGTTGGTATTCCTTGCGTGAAAAACTATCAAACATTCATATTCAATTAATTTCTAGACGGCCATTCCTAACTTCCTAAAACTGGAAAATTAGTCATCAAAGTTTATATGAATAGTTTAATGCTGACTAAACTATTTTATAATAATGTCCGTAATTCCAGTAATAATTATTTAGTATCTAAGTCAGTTTTAATAGTTAGAATAGGTTGGGGGGTGAATGATTCACGGAATACGATTATTCCTATCGACAAAAAATAATTACAAAAAGTAACTTAACAAGAAATAATTAAATATTGTCTGATTATTATATTCTAGTATACAATATACAATACTATTAAAATATAAAAATATTTTAATAATTCGATAATTTTTAGGTAGAATAACATCGAAGTCTAAGCCTGAGTGAGAACCATGTCTCATTGTCCGCTGTTCTCATGGCTCCAACGTGAAGTTGTAAAATTTGTATCCAACAGAAATTCTCACGACAGTATGGACTGGTTCGTTATTAGTCAATCTGTTTTATTGAAATACTTCGGGGGCCGCCTTTGATCGTGCTCCAGTGTCAATTCCCCCAAATCGCCGGCCACTCGATTCGATGTATCGAGTAATTAATCGAGTATTTTTATCGATGTTTTGGGATGTAAAACGAATTGTCTGTCGTTTGTATAATGCGCCCGTTCACAACGTATGATTGAAGGTATAAAAGTTTATGATAGTTCGTATACGCAATTTGTGGATTTGTGGATATTTTATGCATTAAAATCAATGTGCTTCACAAATTACAAGTGTGTTTAGAGGCAATGACCTGGATTTCACTAGGATACAAAAGGTAGTGCCATGCTGCACAGGGGCTGAATTAGGCCAGTCCGAAGAGATAGCTCTAGCTTATAAGATAGAATCGCCATGTGATATGCTGTCACGCTTTGTGTGGTATGTGCGTTTCTGGTGGCCCATAAGCCGGAGGGTTTAAAGGAGGACATCGCATCTGGTACTACACAACGGAAATATATTTAATGTCTAAAAATGTAATCTACTTTTTGAATAAAATATGTAATCTACTTTTTGTAAATTAAGAAATAATGTTATATATTTAAGATTGTTAATATACATAATATAATACAAAGATGTATCCATGACGTAGGCGGGATTCGAACTCCTGGAGCATCCTGCTCCCCTCACCAGCTATGTTGGCGGAGGTCGCTATGGCCCTTTGATGAAATAATCGTATGTAGCTCGTGAAAAAGGCTTACTCTGTATGGGAACCCGCTACAAATTTTGAGTTACCTACTAATAAAAGTTGCAATGGATGGGTGGGCTCATCCTATCGAAAAATATGAATTATATTATTAAAAAAATATGTTTCTAAGCCAATCATTGTGAAAATTGTTTAATTAAAATTAATCATACTTCTTTATCTATATTTACCAATAAAACTATTTTTAAGTCGCATTCATTGACGATTCCGTTATAATTCAAACCTAACCCCAAAACTAAAATATTTCATAATTGGAGACGTTAGCAATCAAAAGACATAAGTAATAGAAAGCCAATAAACGTTGAAAAGGGCAAAAAAGCGAGTTCCAAGCCCGTGTTTGGCCATTTCCTATGTAAAACGGCGTGTTTATCACCAATTTCGACGCCATGGCGCGACTTTTATGGTGAAAATGGACAAATATGTGGTATTGAGGTGTCAAAAAAATTTTACGAAAACGCATGTTTTTGTTTATAGTAATACGAGAATAATATAAACCATTTGGCGCCATTAACGCAATTAAACTGTTATGGCTATCGTAAAAGGTTATAATTCGTTGTATCGACGCTTATAATTATTATAAAAACTAATATAATAATGGTTATAAGCGATTACAGCGAAGGTGACCACGACTAAGTGTCCTTTGGTACGAATATAACAAAAAACGTATGATTGTGTGCCATTGAATTATCATTTTCCTGTTTGAAATGTTTTTGAAAATTTTACTAGCATAATATACTTATGACCTTTTCTTTTTTTTTAAGTATAAGTGGGCAAATGATTAGTCGCAGCCATTTTCATGGTTACCGGCAGTCGTATACATCCGTATAGATGTTACACAGACGCGTTGCCCTCCTTCCTCCTCCGCCTCCACGGGCCACCGGCTACTTGCATACAACACGTAAAACGGTAGCGCAGCTGTCTCTTTATGCTGGTACCGTGTAAGTGAGAGGTATCTCCCCGGTCGTGCTAGACCAATTCGGCTGCATGAATGCATGCATCGTGTCCACCTCTTACTAAAATTAGTATGTACTACCCTTCCGCACATTGCTAGTAAATTATTTTTGTGTTACTAACGGATAAGTTAGCATAGAATAATGCCTACCCAATTTGGCTGAATTGCAGCTTTAATAGCAGTAAAGTATTGAACATAAATTTTAATAGGTACATATTTCAATTTCAGTGTCAAAATCAAAAAATCAAAATGTTTTAATTCAAAACTGAATAATAAAAATTGCTTTTCGAACGTCAAAAATTACATCCACCACCGGTTCAACCCTCGCGCTGCCCTGAGAAGAACCGGCGAAACAAACTCAGCGGGCCTCATGAATTAAAGATTTATCTAAAAATATACACTAATACACTGTAAATAGGTAATTTAAATGTTTTATTTTAATATGGACCTGTAAATTATTTGGTATAATCTTTTTTTTTCTTTCGGGAAATTACATTCACGCACTGCCACCGGACCGAGGGTGAGGTCCAGTGGATGTGTGTGGGACTCCCGGATAAACCGAATACCCACTAAAACCCCGCGGGTGCCATCGGCTGCCTATACTGTGGCGCCCCGGATCTACCTTTTGGTACAATCTTAAAACTCTGGTTTGGTAACAAAACGTATGATAACACTCACGTTCTTTTATATTTTTAAGTGATTTGCTGCCTTGTGGCCGAGTTGGGCCGGCACCAGTCCGGGGAATCGACATCTCGTTCACATCCGCAGCAGTGACAGGTATGCTTTCGCAAGACGTGCTTTCGAGTAGCGAATGGCCCATTAAGCTTTAGAGGACAAAGAGGGAGGAGGAAATTTACCTTCCTTGTAAAACGACCGAGTCACAATTATCTGTAGGGAGGTACATCTTTCAACGTCGGCAGCCGTCAAAAGCTGATCGCTTGTCTTACAATAAAAAAAAAACCACAGGTCAGGATTTTTCCACGGTAATCTAACTTACCGTATCATATCATAAATTAATTAAAATCCAATTAGAGCGTTGTAAAAATTAATCCATAGACAATTTCGCGCCAATAGTTGCCGCTTATTTTTTTTTCATCCATCAAATGACATAGGCATTGACATTTGACATTGACATACCAACATCCGCTACCAAATACTTTTAATCTGTACAATGCAAGTCTCTAATTATAGACAATCTTAGATCGTGGAGACTGACACTCGAGGTGATCTTTTGTAGTCCCATCATAAGATTGTCAGACATAACCTTTACATGTCCATTCTATCTAGACCTCCCAAAAACCTCAATTTTTCACTCACGTCATCCATTTTTCAACGACACAGAGGGGCAGGGCGTATCAGAGTAAACTGGTCGCAATAACATTGTCGAAGCTGTAATCATTCATAATAACACGGCTAAAAAAAGTGGGTTTTTTTTCGCTGTTATTATTTTCGTGTTTCCAATCGATGTTCGGTATTGACATTAAATAGGAGTAATTGCTGCGACCTTGGATGCTCGTCGCTCGGATCCTGTTCACGAATTGTCAAATTATTATTGTATTTTTAGTTTATGGAGACAAACGTGAAATCGGAGCTTATAATGACCATCGAACCCTGTTGATATCCGTGTAGCTATGCTGCGCTCCACGGTTGCACCCGCATGGAAAAGTCGAGATAAAAAGTAGATTTCCAATTCTCAGACCTACGCGATAGGCACATAAAATTTCATGAGAATCGGTCTAGCCGTTTCGGAGGAGTATGGTACTAGATTGTGAAACGAGAAGTTTATATTAAATTATAATATATTTTATGGTATATGGCCTACTATATTCTTTTCTCCTCTGTTCCTTTTTTATAGGATAAGCAAACGAGCAGTTGAAACCTATTGTTAATCACCGTAGAGATATGTAGTTGTTAATTTGCGTTGTCCTCCTCCTCCCATCTTATGGGCCAGTGGAAACTTAAACGCCAAATGCAAAGCGACAGTACAGCCTCACTTCACCTGATATGAAGAGGTACCTCCTCACAAGTCAAAGAGCAGTACAATAGGCAGGGATCGGTATTTTAGTAGTTTAGATTAGGCATAGTTTACTATTGGTACTGCCAAAATACGAAGAGGGTTTTTTTGCATTTTAATCGAACTATTAATTTAATAATATTTTATTATAGCAAGCTCATTATGTTTCCCATTGTTGGGCAAAGGTCTCCCCCCCTTTTTTCCATTTTTCTCTGTTCAGAGCTGCATCACGGCATGTGATGTTTGAACCGAATAGGTTTCAAAAATACTGGACGCATTTTAACCATTATTTCACTAATAGAAAGTTTCAGTATCTGAAAGTAACATAGGATATAGTATAGAATTGAGTTTAAAGTTATTGTCTATGCCCACGAAAATTTCTGAGTACGACCAATTTTTTACAAATGGCGCCATTGTTGTTCCAATGAATTTTACATATACCATACCAGCAGTTCATGCTGAGGATCGGCCATCTATTTTCCATCTCGATTATTCCACGGGAGCGGAGCTTGCGCGCTAAACCGTGGAGCGCAGCTAGTATAGCGTTGTGAAATTTGATAGGGTCAAAACTGGGGTAACTAAGCGAGAGGATTTAAGGTCTTAGCTAGTACGTACGCCGGGTACAAAGATTACATAAAGAGTAAATGCCATACCAGTAACTCCCTAGGCATAGTCTATTGTAAATGAAATATTGTATAGGCATAATTGTACATCGTAAATAACATGGGAGCCTGGTGGAGCTGGGTGGAGCCGGGTGGAGCATCTGATCTGAACAATGTACATTGTGCGCGCAGCCGCCGGCTGTCACTGGGTGGCGCTGGTTTAATGCTTGACATTTGTCTTGGTTATCTGATGATGTATGGCCCTGGAATGATTTTGCTGAAGAGTGAGGACTAATCAAAAGATGACATTATTGTAAGACGTAGTAAAAAATTAAATCGCGACGCAAACATTACATTGCGGCATGCAATTTTTTGGAGTAGTTAAATATAAAACTTATTTATGTGATATAACTAGCGGACGCCCGCAACTTCGTTTACGTGAATCCGTTTTAATACCGCGGTCGGTTAAAATGTCCTTCCTTCCTCGGAAAATGGACCAACTAATAATGAAATAATTTTTCAATCGGACCAGTAGTTCCAGAGATTAGCGCGTTCAAACACATAAAAAAACAAACAAACATAAAAACCAACTCTTCAGCTTTATATTAATAGTATACCTAATCTAGCCATAAGTTCTGTTATAAAGAAAAAAAATTGAATTGCAGATAACATTTATTACTTTTACAGTGTGTTAGTTTAATACACAATTATAAAATTGCGCCTTACACCCGCACAGAACTGCTTCATACTGAGGTAGATTCAGCTTAAAGGTGTAGAACAACTTACCGCCATCTATAAAAAAACTTAACAACCTACATACGTCAGAAAATCTTTAACTTTAGGGCGATATTATTCGATCGACCAATACTTCTCGATCAGCTGCAAAATCAGCTGCAATTAGAGCACTCCCTTATAGAAAAGAAGGGTGGAAATAAGCGTTTGATATTTTAGACAATACGCGGGATAAAACGCTGGGTTAATACAGCTAGTAGTCATACAATACACTTACTATCAGATGACAAAGCTCAATGCAACAAAACACAACTTACGCAATACATCAAACACTTGAAGTCATCTCGGTAATAAGTCGCGCTTTATCGAGCTTTCGGAACTTGCGAAGCTCCGAAATAAATCTCCTCTATCTAAAGCTGGTAAAAGCTATATATATAAAAAAAATCAAATCGGAGGTCACTTAACAGATGACAAAGCTCATTCACAAAACGCTCCATGAAACAAAACACAACTTACGCAATACATCAAACACTTGAAGTCATCTCGGTAATAAGTCGCGCTTTATCGAGCTTTCGGAACTTGCGAAGCTCCGACATAAATCTCCTGTATCTAAAGCTGGCGAAAGCTCGAAGCCCGCGGTCTTTATTACGACGCGATATCAAATGCTATACGACTCCAGTTGTTTGCTCAAATTGATTCTTCGATATTGCTGGTCATGATCAGGACGTGTCTGGTTATACGTGTCGGCTATGACATAGACATAGGTATAGGTAAGAGGTAGGACATAGGTAAGAGGTAGTGCCACACTGCATGCTTGCGTGCAGTCGAATTGGGCCGGCATGACCGGGGTACCTCTCGCTTACACGAGACCGGCGTAAAGTGACAGCTGTGTTGTCGCGTTTCGTGCGGTGTGTAAGTAGCCGGAGCCCCTGGAGGTGGGAGGAGAAAGGAGGGCAGCGCATCTGGATAGTATCTTTGCGGAAGTCTATGGGCGTCGATAGTCATTAAAATGGCTCCGACTGCTCGTTTGCACCCCTTATACAATAAAATAAAAAAAAAACGGCTAGACCGATGCTCATGAAATTTTGTGTGCATATCGGGTAGGTCTGAGAATCGACTAACGTCTATTTTTCATCTCGACATTACCACTGGATCGAAACTTAGGCAGATGAAACCGCGGAGCGCAGCTAAGTAATCTCGTATCATCTTATCACTTCACAGAACAGGTCCGGCGTGTAGTGGACAGCGATAGGCTGTTTAGGATCTATCGCCGCCGGCCACCGCTGTAGATTATGTTGTTTGAATACGCCATTAGAAGTACACGGGACAGATTTATATCATTACTACACCTTTAATAATCATTTACGCTAGGAGAATATCGTGAAGATGTGTTGTTGTTGTTGTTTTTTTTTTTCTTTTTGTTATAATAGATAGGCTTGCGATTGGCCACTGCCTCACCTGGTGGAAAGTGTAGACTTGGCGATGGAGCACGCTTGCCTAGAAGGTACCTATGTACATATTACTTATTGTTGACTACATCTTCACTTTATTGTATGTTACTACTACATATACTATCTGAAACAAGAAAATATCATCACAGATTAATGGAATGAGGCTCTAATTCCGAGAGAAAGAGACAACCGAGCGTCGCAATTGTTACAGATTTGTTTTGCTTAGTCCACATCAATTACAAAATCAATCACAATCTGCTCACATGTGGGTATTTTATCATTTTGACGTCACTTATAGAACGCCGGCTGCATGAACGAAAAATGTTACACTCCGCGTGCTAGGGATAGAGAGGCACAATCGTCCTTATGGTTTAGCTTGTGACGCATCTCTCTTCAACTCCATTCGATACGTCCGAACACAAGAACTGTTTTCATAGGGCGTTATCACTTATCACGTTAAATTATACGTAAACATGCTTTACGGGTAATCTACAATATAATCTCGTGCCTTTAACTCTGTGCTCTTCTCTTTTTCTTCATTCTTTTCTCTCTCTTCTCTTCTCATCTCTTTCTTCTTCTCAACATCCTGTATTCACTTTTTATAAGTAATATCTGCGGTGATGTTTGTCTACATTAATTATTCACTTTCATAAACCCTCTGCTCGCGAACCCTTACACCACCTTTGGACAGCATTTATCTGACAATACAATGGCAGATACCGTCTTCATACATCTATTTTTAGATATGGCAGTCGAAGAATATTTCATGACTACCGACGCCCATAGACATCAGCATAGACGACATACAGATGAGTTGCCCTCGTTCCTCCCCCATAGGCCACCGGAACCACATCACACAAAACGCGACAATTCAACCGTTATCGTGTAAGAGAGAGGTACCCCGTACCGGCTTACGTCTACAATGCAGGGTGGCACTACAATAACTACATCCATAAATATCTTAACTTTATTTCCATGTATAGTCCATTATTCAACAAGCCTCTATTAATGAACGCCGAAATCAATAAAAATAAAGTACAATAGAGAATTCAGTGCACAGCTCGATCCCCTCTTTTAATTGCGGCCCAATGAAGCGGGCCTAATTCGGGAAGTTCGGGAAACTCCACTGCCCTCCTCTCACCCCAGATAACACGTTTAGCGAACTAATCAATGGAGGTCACAAAATCGTGACGCGAATAGGTTTTATTTATTTGTTATTGATGTACGGGCGTGGGTGATAGGTAGTTTGATTGTATTCCAGGTTCCAGTTCCAGTGTATAAAAATTAAAAATATTCACTTTGTTGATAGTTATTTTGCCCATGAAATAGGTAAACTTGAAATTGTACCAAGCATATTGATGAAAATCAATTCTTTACCCTCACGTTAAAGAGGAATATATCCAATAGGTATGATAAATGAAGAAAATGGTTTAATGTAAGTCTATTTTCCCCCTGCTCGTCTGCCTAACCGGACAGTTCACTTAAAAGTACAAATAGTATAAACCTAATATTTAACAATGAACAATCTGATCAAATAAGAAAAGGAAAAGCTCGTAAACTAATCTAACACGTATTTCTAGTAAAGCCTATAATTTATTTTGTTCACTTTGCTTGGTTAGCCCATAACTATTCACGGAGTCGTTAGACGTCAACCCTTCTAGAAATCGGCCAAGCATTGTTTTATAATAATCGAAATTCTCACAATTTACACGTAGAAGGAAGAGCGCTTTACTCGCTGTGACAGGACAAATGAAATCAGCTGGAAAACGCGCGCTTGTGTAGATAAGAGTCAGGTCACAGACGCCCTGAGCGATTTAGAAAATTAATCATTTATTTTCATTTTTTTTAAATTATCAAAATAAGATAGATAGAGATAGCGAAAGAGGTTTAAGATTTTTAAATAATGAATCTTTATCAAGACCTAAAAAAGGAAAATAGTGATAAATAGTGAAGTTTTCTCTGTAGTATTACATTGTTTTATTTGAAAATGAATTGTAAAAAATAAATCATTATTTGTAAATTCAGGTATTGTTAGAAATAACAAATAATACAATAACAATAATCTACAAAGCGTCCTATCACCTAATAAACTACATAACGTAACATCACATACCAGCATACCTCAAAATAGCACATAAAAACCCCGTTCGGTGTCCCCAAATAACTTACACTTCGATTTTAAAGTACAGATTGTGTCACGTATTTCCGGAAATATTAAAAATCAGAAAGGGCTGACTTACACGTGTACTTCACTAAAACGCTTTATTAAACAGAATCAAGATAAAAACAATTGCTGTGAGCACACCATTAGGACATGTCCTTCAGACATTAAGGGCGCAGGGACGGACTCTGACATATTACTACAAATTACCTTATTGCCCTCTCTACGTGACTACTGGTACAAATGTTGTGTATTTCTCTGCGCTCAGGTGCACGACATAACCCTGTTATTTGATGCTGACATATTTTTATTGGACTATTTGTTGTATGTTATTATGGCTCACGTAAAATGACAGAATGATGGGAGCTGGTGAGTTTTAGTAACACAGTTTCATTTCAAATAGATTTTGCTGTATAACATTACCAGTAACCGTTTTTATCTTTTGCCGGGTATAAGTATATTATTGCTTAACATAAGTAGACATTAGTTGTACCTATATCATTTTATAAATGTTTACTTTAAGTCAGTGATGGCGAGAAAGAATCAATGAGACGTATTAGAAATCTTTATAAATGTTTAATATGTTTATGTCTAACATGTTGAAATCGGTTACATTATGAAGTTTCAATCAGTGTTAGTGATATTTGTTACTTGTGTACGTTCAGACTTCAGAACCACATTAACTTAGAATTATTTTAGATTTTAAAAAATACACAAACGTGACTGCTTTATTCTAATGTTTTACCTACCTTTCAGCTATTTAGCAGGTATAACGGAAATCTAAGAGCCTAAACCTCGTTGCAAGTCGTCGAGCTAATTTTACTAAAATATATTTTCTTATAGTTTATTTTCTTAGATAAAAGTAATTTAATTAAAGCCCCACCTGCTGAGTCCGTCCCCACTTCACGGACACATGGCGTGACATCGGAAATTCGCCGCCTGCCCCGAGAAAGGTAATTACACGCTCGTGACAGACGGACGGACCCTCTGTATATATACTTGTGAACGTACGCCACTTGACGTGGAGTGGGTGACGCGGACAGCCGGTGAAATGTCTTGGAAATCAAATCAAGAATTCCTTGGGTTAATGTTTTGATGTTAATAATAATTCACGTTACATCAGAGAGGTCGTGGTTGCCGTTGTTGCTCCTGGCGACACGGGAGTGGCAGCGGTGGGACTGTGTGGTGGGCAACGCTCGTTTAAAAAAAAATCTATATTTCAACATGTTTTACAATAATAATATGTGTGGACTTTACAGTTTACACACCACATTTGTCTAACCCCGTGGTAAGTGCCGTGAGGACTTGTGTTACAGGTGCTAGATAAAGGACAATAAATTTAAGATTTTCTTGTATAATAGTAGTTTATGCAACTGTCGTATAATGAAGGGTATTAAAACCCGAGAGTGAGTTTTTGAAACGAGCGGAGCGAGTTTCAAAATAGTAACACGAGTGTTTTAATACCCGTGTTATATGCAGTTGCATACACTACTTTATCTTCATTAAATTCATGCCTACGTGTACTGTCACAGCGATCTCGCGGCCTTAAAATCTAACCAATGAGAGCGCAGCTGCAGCGCGCGCAGGTCCAATCTGGAGCGAGCGCGCGCTGTTAAGGATTTTGACATAAGTCTTTCTCACCACTCTCTCTCTCTCTCTCTCTCGCTCTCACACAGTGTTATAATGAGATTTTACGATATCGATTTGGATATTATAACATCATGTCAAATTGCTTAAATTGAGTTTTTTGTTGTCTGAGCTATAACAGTAGTTATTATAAGTCAAGTATTGAAAACATAAGTAGAATGTTACAACATTAGTGTAGATAAATACATATAATATATAAAAAATATCAATCACGTAGGCGGGATTCGAACCCGCGACCTCTGTTGCGAAACGCTCGGCTTACCCGAGCTGTTACCACTGCGACAACCGATCGTCAATCGGACGTGAAAGACTGACACGATGAGGGAAGTACATTGCTTTCAAAATAGACCCTGGGTTAGTTGAATAAGACTACAGACTTTGTAGTTGTAGAAATATATTAGGTAAATCAAACGATTCAATGGAGTGAAAAGCCTTAGAATATTTTTAATAAGAGGCACTGCCTCCTTGGGACTGCAGAAATATCAGCTACCTCCCAAAAACACGACAGAATTTCCTCACCGCCTACTTTTAAGGAAATATTAGTAGAAATAGTTAGGACATTGGTTGCAGAAGCGATAAGCGCTTGAGAACAAAGGCGAACTAAGCTCTTTGGGTGAGGCCTATTTCAGCAGTAGACGTGCTCCAGCTGATGATAATAATATCCTCCCAGCCGATTTCGGCTACGGCGGCCGTCTCTATAGAGACGAGCCAGATGCGCAGGACATATTATAGTGCACAAGTGTGCGCGCAGACGCAAGTGCACTCTCTATTCCTTCATTCTCATATTCCGATGGGACGGCAATCCGATACGACCGGTGAGAAATCAGGCGCAGGACCGACGGCTTAACGTGCTCTCCGAGGCACGGGGGTGTAACACCGCCAACTTCCTTACTCCGGACTGTTATTAGAAATTAAAAAATCCCAATAACAATTTTTGGTCCGACCCGGGATTCGAACCCGGGACCTCACGTCTGTGGTTGAACACGCTTACCACTAGACCACGAGGCAGTCAAAAGCCAGCTGATGATAGTGATGTGCTCAAAACTTTGCTAACTTAGAATAGACACTTAACATTTGACACATATTATGCATCAATCTCGCGGCGTCCCAGCTAATATTCACTTATAAAATTGAAATATAATTCTCAATTTACATGAACAATGCAACTAATAGGCCATTGGAGCCAGGTTTTGCAACGGCTCGTGACGATGAGGCCGATAGAGCCAGCTAATGGCTCGAAGGCTTTTAACTAACAATATGAACACGCCTACAGCTCAAACGCGCCTATCTGTTGCATCTCTCTCAATAATTGTAATGTTTTCGATAACTTCAAGGATTTTTGTGTTCCTTTCAATGATTGGCAACGACTTTTGAACTACGAACGATGGAAATATGACCGATCCTTTACCAGTTGTCGAGATTGTTTATATAACGAAACTACGACTTGTCGTCTTAGCTGGTCGAAATATTATGTATGTGTGTATGTCACGTCATTTTCAGTTTCTTTTTCAAGATGCTTTCATAATTTGTATACTGTAAACGGGACTTAATCGCGTTTTTATAAAATCGAAGTATTTACCTCGACGCTCGACGTTTCGGCCGTGGTCACGAGTAGACTGATGCTCCGTGGTGTCCTTGTCTCGAAGCCGCGCGAGTTTTTCGAACTACCCGCGGTTGATCGATTTTTTAAAAACGCGATTAAGTCCCGTTTACAGTATACAAATATGAATACAAATCGTGAAAGCTTAAAACAATTTATGCTTTCATAATGTCAGTAGTCGGACCTCCTTCCCCCCACTCCTGCATACGGCCACTGGAAACTCAGAAATTGTAATAAAAGGGGTAGCACAGCATTTTGCAGCTGTGAGCAAGAAGCCTCCGTGTAGTCAAACTGAGCAGCAATGCAGCAATAACTCTTAAGAAGTATTCGAATGAGACCTCCATCCACAACAAAAAAATCGATTTTTCTGTAACATCCCTAATGTCAAAAAATTAAAAAATCGATTTTTCTGTAACATCCCTAATGTTACAAAAAAATCGATTTTTCTGTAACTTCCCTAATATTACCGAAAAATCGACTTTTTGTAAATCTATTATTTCTATGACTTTTAACATTTACCTACAAAACATTCAAAAATCAAAATTTTCATTCAAAATTACATTCCTATCCCTAGTGGTGTGGAACTGATGATGGTGAATTGAAATCCATACAGCAAATTCTAATTGCTCTCTTAACAAGAATGGCGCATTTAAATGTGGCGAATGTAGCGGAGAGCCCTAGGGCTCCGCCCACGTGGGCCTTTACGACTTGCATCTTGTATCGCAGAGCCGGGATAAGGCTACGAGCAGACGGCGCGTGAAGCTACGCAATTCAAAACTGCTTGTTCAAGTGAAAGCTCCATCAGCGGTTTTAGGACAGCGAAGCAAAAATAGTAATATGTAGGGTTGCCGTTTGCATTTCAGTTTTGAAAATATAGCATTTGTTGCGTACCATATATATATAGTACGCAGATCTGAAATATAATACAATCCTATAATATAGGTATTATAGTACGGATAGCAACCCTAATAATATGCGTCAGCAATTTGTTTGTAGTACAGGAAAGTAGAGCCAGCTCATAGCAGATACGCGGAGCTACAAGTGTGCGCTCCTAAATAAAGGTCATTGTTACTTGACAGTTTTCTGACTTTCATTAGCAGCACTGTCTGTTGCGTTTGATAATCCCATAATATTTTTTCTCATATACATACCTACTTCATTCTCTAATTTAAGGTTAGCCATAGAAAGCAGAGAGAGAGAGAGAGAGAGATTAGTATGATACAACGAGTACATGCACCAGCCACATGACTAGACTAAGTTAGTACTAAGTAATTTTAAATTTAAAATTATCTACAAAATTTTAGATTTTAATGGCTGTAGTTTTATTTTCTTTAACGATATTTTTTTTGTTATGTGATATATTATGTTCTTTTTTTTAATTTGTGTATGTTATATCTCGATATATTTTATACGTGTGTAAGTAATAAGTTGTTAACGTGTAACAGTGTCATGTATTGGTGTACTTAATAAAATATCTATTCTATTTCTATTTCTAATTCAGGTTAGTAGGATAATTTGGTATGCCCGTACAATTAACTGTTTGTCAATAATCATTATATATGCCTATGCGGATGTCTATGGACGTCAGCTATAACGAAAATGACTCCGGCTGCTCGTTTACCAGCTTATAATATTAAACATATTTAAGAAACTCAATCAAAAAAAAATAGTATCAGCCCTTTCTGACTGTAACCGACATTATGACGTCACGTCTATGAGTCTATTGTGATATTACAAACAAAAGTGTGTGCTTTAGACCACACAACTGAAGTAAAACTTAATTTTTGATTTTCATCACCGTAGTTACAATGCCATAACATATCATACGATATTTATTTTTTAAATACAAAAGTGTCACTTAAACCGAATTTGATTTTTTAAATTGAATGACAACTTCCATTGGCCTCGCCCGATGTGTGATTTTTTTAAAGCTTTTGCCAGCTTACTCCCCACGTAAAGAACGCGTATAGAAGTATTACTTCAAAAATCTGGTAACCATACAAATTTGAGGTTTCAACCGCTAAGTCTGAACGTGCCCTATTAAGCCTCAAGCAGAGGTTGCGCGGACGCGACGCAACCTAATAATTTCTTAATGTCATGCGCTCTGAAGGGAATTATTGTTTTGTAGAATAATGGCGCGGCGAGATGGTTAGATGTAGATTAGCTGCGCCTACCTGACATAATGCTGGCCATCTCCCCCGGAGCCCTAGAATGAACTTTGGACCTCCATTTCAGACTTCAAGTTGGCCATTGTTAAGAGTTTAGAACAAAGGTACATGCGGAATAGAAATTCAAACAGATATATGACTGATGCCCGTGGACTTTCGGGTATAATGCAAATTTCTTCCTCACATTTCCTCATCTTTTCCAATGGGCCACCGCAAAACTCATAAGCCACCAAACGTGACATCATAGTGTCTCACTTGCGGCGGCTTGGGAAATACTTCCCGGGTCCTGCTGGCCCAATACATCTGAATTCGAGATGGCAACCTACTTCTAAGTCCCTAGTAATATAAATCTATATATATATAAAACTCAAACGTGACATAGCCAGCTGTCAACGCACAGCCCAAACCACTGGACGGATCAAGCTGAAATTTGGCATCCAGGTAGATGTTACGACGTAGGCATTCGCTAAGATTTTTAGAAATTCAACCCCTAAGGGGGTGAAATAGGGTGTTGAAATTTATATGGATTTCTTAGAAATTAAACGCGGGTGATACCGCGGGGCACTGCTAGTGTGAATATAAGTTTGTTTGCTACGCTTCCACGCCATAACTACTAAACTGATCATCATGAAGCTTTGTACACATGTTCTTAGAGATATTAGAAAGGACATGTGTTTGGACCATAAGTTAACCCTTATAGGGCTAGTACTAGACAGCAGTCTCCAAAGGACCCTTCTCCTGTTACTCGCAAAGCTCCCAGTCCTGTTACTGTATAGAGATGTATCTCATGAAGTAGTTACAGGTAGATATATAGATAAGAGATTCTAAAATACTTAAATAAACCGAGATAAATTTCATCAAAAATAGTTTTTATACATTCGCGTAAACTTCATCAATCATTATTGTTACCAATAAAATAAACAACATCAATACCTTCGTAATAATAAAGTCCATAACTCTTAACACAATTACCATCTAAATACGAAATAACCGTATATCAAACACCACGTAGGACAAGTAATAAAATGGCGAAAGAAAAGGCTAGTCGCCACTCAAGACCCTTTACTAAAGGGCTCACTCAGTATTCCTCTCGCCGACCCCCGAGAACCACAAAGGGAAAAGGGCAAACACTTGGAGACGAAAATAGAGAACGTATTGAGTCGCGAAATAAAATAAGGGTGGCACGTATCGGAGATCGGGAGGTGTATAGAGTTGCTACAACAAAACCGGTTTTTTTATAGAATAAAGGTGGCAACGGGCACTCAAAACCATTTTCATGACTACCGACGCCCATAGACATCCGCATAGAGGTTTTACAGATGCGTTGTTCATTCCTTCTCCCCCCACCGCGCGACAGCACAGCTGTCAGTTTCTGTGGATCCAGTACAGCACTCCCTTCTACTATATTTTGAACAACAATATTGCTTAATGAAAAATTGTGTCATTCCCTACACGCGACTGGAGTATACTCCGTAAAGACGAGCATAAATGACGAAATTATATCATCATTAATTAATTCATTCATTTATTCATTCATGCATAAATATAAAGTCGTATTGTTGTATACGCAAGACGTACCTAAGTATTGTAATGGCACTAAAGCTATAAGATGGTTCGATTGCTCGATCGCCATTTCACGCGACACATGTCATATTCTTTCGGACCAATTGCCATTTTTGGGTAGTGGGCTCACAAATAAATTTTAAGACAAAAGAATAATTTAAAAATTAAATCTTAAAAATATTACTTAAACTGTATGTTAATAGAGATTTAATTTAACACATAAAATTTAAGTTTAATTAGATAAGCGCAATTTGATGTGTCTAGAGTTACATAAAAAATGGATTTTCGTTTAGATTAAGTTTTTTTTTCATTGTGTATTAAATTCCATATATTAATCATTAAATTAATTTTATAACTAAAAATATTTAAAGTTTGACCAAATTTTTATAAGGAGACGCATAATTAAATATGCTAAATTGTCTGTTGACTCAGCTCTTCTTTTTAATGCTTTTTAATAATTTCATCTAACCGAATGTACTTGTTATGGGAATAGAATTTCCTTTTCTTTCCAAGTCATCATATGCTACACGTCCGAATCCGTAAAGTTAAATCGCAGCAATCATAAAAATGTTATAAGCTTAAAACGAACAAACAAAAAAAAAATACTAATCATTTTAAGTCGTCAATGATCATGACAAATTCGATGTGTTAATACAGAAAGTAACGAAAACAAAAATATCGTTGTTGTATCATCTCCATACATATATCACAGTGGACATACAAGTGACCACAGGTGCTTCTACACTCAACTTCGCAAATATTTGCTTTGGTGGCTTTTCCCATGGATTTGTGCGTTTTTCCCTCAAACGCCCATAACAATTTAACTGAGATCGAGTATGCTTTGAAAACAAAAAGGATCAGCGAAGTTTCCCGAACAAGGTAATGGAATGTGATGTCCCGATGGCTTTAACGGTTGACTAAAAATGCGAGGGTCGGGGGTTCGTATGTCTTACATGAACCGCAAACTCGAAAAAGGATGAAAAGTTGTGAGATGCTTTAGGCTTTCGGTTTTTTTTGTTTTTTCTTTTATGGTATAGGGGGGCAATTAGCAGTTGTAGCCATTTTCATGATTACCGACGGACGCCGATAGACAACTGCATAGAGACAATACAGATGCGCTGCCCCCCTTTCTCCTCCCACCCCCATGGCCCACCGGCTACTTACACACCGCACGAATCGCGACAGCACAGCGGTCACTTCACGCCGGTCTCGTGTAAGCGAGAGGTACCTCCCCGGTTGTGCCGGCCAAATGCGGCCGCATGCAAGCATGCAGCGTGGGACTACCTTTTACTTAGATAAAGATAAGATATAAATTATAGTTGACTTGAACCTTGGGTAAGGTGATATGAAAATCAACTGAAGTTTTATTACTTAAAGTCTAAGATTAGATCCCACTAATATTATAAATGCGAAAGTTTGTGTGTTTGTTACTCTTTCACACAAAAACTACTGAACGGATGTTCATGAAACTTTACAGTAATATAGCTTTCATATCAGAATAACATAATAAGTTAAAATTTATAGGAATTTTTGAAGTCCGAAATTCACGCGGGCGAAGCCGTGGGCGGAAGCTAGTACTTAATATAAGAAAACAAATGAGCAATCGGAGATAAATGACTCACGCCTCATTCTCATAACTCTCATATATGTATCTAAGTAAGAGGTAGTGCCACGCTGCATGCATGTAGCCAAATTGGGCCGGCACGACTAGGGGAGGTACCTACCTCTCGCTTACACGACACCGGAGTAAAGTGTCAGCTCGCTGTCGCGTTTCTTGCGGTGTGTAAGTAGCCGGTGGCCCTTGGAGGGGGAGGGGGGGATGAAGAGGGGCAATGCATCTGTGTATAAACTATGCGGATGTCTATGGGCGTCGATAGTCATGAAAATGGCTCCGACTGCTCCTTTGCCCCCATGTACTATAAAAAAAATGTATGTTTCCCTCCCCTCCTCCCCTCTAATGAGCCACGGGAAACTGAAAAACTACACAAAACGCGACAGCATCACTGTCATCATGCGGCGCCGTCGTGTGAGTGAGAGGAGGTCGTGCCATCCCAATTTGACTGCCGTCCTGGCTGACCTTAAAAATCCATCACCGACATCAATAAATTTACACCCTGTGCGGTGATCGTAAGTGGCAAATTTGCTATTATCTAATGGACCATCATCATCAATATCTGTTTAAAGGTGTACACGTATAGCGGAAGCACTTTAATTATTGTTTTACGCTGTAGTGTTAAACGGTTTAAAATTAGAGATAGAATGACAGATGTTTGTCAAGTAGTAAGGTTAATAATTTTACCCAAGATAGCACGGTTTTCAGCAACTACTGTCGCGAGGAGAAATTGGAATTACTTCCTACTCCTCCTACTTTCTACTGATGAAATTCATTGCGGGTCCCAAGACAGATTTAGCTTTTTCGGGCTCCCTGCGACCATATCAAAGGGTCAAGTGTGGTTGGCGCTGTCGATCAGGCGACACAGGAGTGGCAGCGGTGGGAACGAGTGGTGGGCCAAAACTCTATTAAAAAAAATGCCGCGAGGTCCCGGTTTCGAATCCCGGGTCAAACAGAAAAAGTGTTTTTGGGATTTTTGTCTCGAAGAGCACGTTAAGACGTCTGTACTTCGCCTAAATTGAAAATTGTAACCGATCGTGTCAAACGGCCTTCACGTCGGAATAGGAGAATGTGGGAATAGAGAAAGCGCCTTTGCGCTATAATATGTCCTGCGCAGATGGCTCGTCCATAAAGGTAGCCACCATACCCAAAATTCGGATAGGAATACATTTTATTTTTCACTCCTGCGCAAGCTTGGCGTCCATTCTCTCGTATTCAAATATGGCCATTTAACCCGAAACCATACGTCATACACAATAAAAACAATAACAACATAGTGACGTCCGTGCAAAATTGCACTTTTTGTCGATATCGACAATCACAATTCGATTGCTTTACGTCCAATTGATTTCCTTGTTCACAAATTGCCCAAAAAACTCGAATCGTACAATTAGCACTGAGATAAAGCACTGTAATAACCGTGGGAGACCAGGTTTTGGGGCGGCGGCCGAGTTACAGGCGGTAGCGTATGGCGGGTATAGCTTGCAAATTAAATAACACACACAAATATCTGAATTCTATTAATATCATGATCTTAATAGAATTCAGATACGTCGATAGTCTACGATCTGTCATTAGATATTGGACAGCCCTAAACATATAGGTATTGACAATTTTATAATGCAGATAAAGAAATTAGTCTTTGATCGGGCCAATAGACAATGACTATTGGTACATTAAAGTACACTTTGATCAGCTGCCCACCTTTATCCAATAGGGAAGTCTAAGCCACACGAAGAGTGAGTTCGTAACATGTAGCTTTCAATTCGAGCCCATATTATTTGGTAATACGGTAACGGTTTTTGATTCCAATCCATCACCAAACTGTCAAATGTCAATTAAAGATACTCACGATATTCCCAGATAAAGTGAATTTTCCCATCCGTTATGCAAGTGATATTTGCGTTATCATAACCTTTACCGCCAATAACTTAGACCGCCCACAGCAGTCAGGCAATCTATAATAAGAGATAATCGCCAGTCCCAGTTCGTGTCAAATCCACTAATATTAATACTGCCAATTACGACAGAGGTCGCATAGTGTTCTCACGGGCACACCCGATTTGGCGCGCATTGCTAATTTGTCACATTCGCCAACCCTAGTGATGTGCCTGATCAATATTCAACAGATTATGTAAAATTCCAATTTGAATATCGAATGTTCATTTTTTAATTTTATGGATGGATCGATTGACAAGCCATAGACAATTATAATATCTATATGACTGTATAGTCTTTCCTGTGTTGACAATTCTCAGTTCTAACAAATGATATGAAACACTATAGCTTAGATATCACTTCTACCCGGTACTGAGCACGAGTACCTTCCTAGTAGTGCTCTGTGACTTCTAGGAAGGTAAGTTGATCTGTCAATACACCTACAATGCTACAATGTAACTACCTCTTTAAAACATTATATAAGGTACCTACCCACACTTGATTAAGTCAAAATAAATTAGTCAAGCGTGTGACCTACATATTTTTTGCTGGCTTTGTAGCCTAAAATCCCGTGATGAATAGTTTTTTTATATATTTGCATCAATAAAGATTTTACCAACAAACAGATTATCACAACAACTAAGTACATCTACAATATTCAATCGCGCTGAAAAGCTTTTAACCAACACTTTAGGACTAACTAACTACTAACTTTGCGTTTTAGGACTTATCAGTTTGAGCACACACCCTTTTAAGTTGTAAATGGAAATAGCTTTGTATTTAAAACAGAAATATGATAATATTTTTCGAATATTAATATATTTTTCTGCAACGTGCTCTTAAACCTATACGCTTCGATGAATTTAATTTGTAAGAAATGTCGTCCTGTTCTGTATAATTGTAATATCTCGAAAATAGTTCGAATATTTTGCAATATTATTTTATTTTAACTATTAGATGATCAGGCTGTCGCAGTGGTGCAGGGGTCGGATAAGATGAGCATGTTGCGCCAGAGGGCGCGGGATCGAATATCCGCCTAGGTCATGGATGTTTATCTATGTATTATATGTATTCCTATAATAAAATCTTAAATATATAAAATTTCTTAAATTTATAAAACATATTAAATATATTCCGTTGTCCAGTACCCGTAATACAAGTCCTTACGGTACTTAGCACGGGGCTAGGCTAACGTGGTCTATAAAGTCCACAGATATTTATTTATTTATTTATTTAAATATGTTATCGAATGATATGAATAAAGACAAATAGATGAAAAAAATTAAAGAAACAATTTACATACAGCCGTATTGGGCTGGCACGACCATTATATTTTTTTAATAACTGCTTGCAAGCTCATGCTAAAAAATAAAAAATATATTTTAATGATGGATAATTTTTTTTGTACAGTACAAGACTGCGAGACACTAAAAGAGCGGTAGACTGGTAAATAATTGATGATGATGATGATGATGGTTAAGCAAGTTCCCTCTAAAACTTCTTATGTCTGTATATTAATGTTTTACGATATTGAATGCGCCATATTACTACGTTTGTGTATAATAAAAACATCACATGGCGTTATGGGGTTATTAACAACTTTCACTAATGGAATACGTTATACAATAAACTGTCTTTTCGTCAATTTAGCACCCACTTCAAATTATTGAATTAATCATAAAAATATTTATGAAGGTACAGTCGGCGTGGAAAATTAGTAAGACGTAGTGCCACGCTGCATGCATGCTTAAATTAGGCCGATACCGGGAGATACTGGAAGGTTGCTTTTTTTTTTAAAACTATGAACATTTTAATTGGTGAAAATTAAATCTGATGATGCTTTAGGCGGAACCGACAGTCTGAACCTGTCAGTTTGCTGTAATATTTAAGGTGTAAACTAGAAATATGCAGGCATTGACAGTAATTGCTATATCGCAGCTAAATCGTTATGGCGCGGCCGGCAACTCGCTGATCATCGATGGTAAGGCTATGGTGTCACGTTTAGTGAATGGATGGGGAATGAATGGGTAATCGAGCTAAGAACGTGAATAATGTGTTCCGCTATTGCAAACGTCTCTACTGATGTTTCCTTGCTTTCTACTTTCAATTTCATAGTTTATTTATCTAATACTAATTATCTCAATCTTATTAGTCGTACCTACCATAAAAAGGACTTACTTTTTTATTTGAAGAATTTATCTTTATCTAAAATATTACCTATGGTATTTTTAACGTGATTATAGCAATTTGCAAAATTACAAAATCGAGATATGAACCATCTACCAAATTAAAAAAAAAGAAAAGAAAATTAAATAGGTATTAATTTTATAATTTTAGTATTATTTAATTTATTTGAAAATGGAAATACTAACCCTAATTTTTGTATTACGCTTTAGAAGATAATATAACCTAGCAATCACCACCAAGCTAGAAAATCTAATCACAATATAATGCCAACAAATTGATAATTCAAACAACATACCTATTCATATAAACATCACTGTCACCATCACAAACAATTATGTATCGATAAATTACCATTACACTATATCGATATTTTACCGATATCGATAATATTACGCAGACATAACGTCGATAACTAGCGTATCGCAATTCGTAAAGTATCGACGTGTCGCCGCCGTCACTAGCGACGCGCGACAAAGGATTTATTAAGTTGTATAAATTCTAATAAGGCAAATGACATTTATATCACAGTTATATTAGCGAATAAATTTTGTAACAGGTTGTGTTATTGTTACATTGTGACGTATTCGGGCTGGCACGTGGGTGATTCTGATATAGGGGTTGGACTTGGAGCTGTTATCACTCACGATAACAGTTGGGGTGGAAGACGGCAACATGACCAATAACTGTGCGGATATGAATAGGTGTCGGTCACCAATTCACTGTTCGTTTGACCCCTTTGCTATAAAATTATTCATTGTAATAATACCTAAGCGATGAGCGTGAAAGACCTATTTTTATGGTATAGGGAGGTAAACGAGCAGTCGGAGCCATTTTATTTATTTATTTATTCTTTATGTACATGAAATTTACTACAAGAGTTTCTAAGAGATACTAATATAAGAGCAGTACACAGGTGTGCTTATCTCTGTATAGGATCTCTTCCAGCCAACCAAAACAATTCATACAGTAATTTAATGCGGTTATAGTGGGCACATACAAGATATCAAAAAAAAATCAAAAACGATTTTTTTTGTTTTTGAATTGTTTGAAAAAAACATTTTCATGACTACCGACGCCCATGGACATCTGCGTAGAGACTATAGTTACAGATGCGCTGCCCTCCTTTCTCCTCCCACCTCCGTCGGCCACCGGCTACTTACACACCTGTATATTTTAGCACAGGAGGAATAAACGAGAAATCAGAGCCATTTAATGACATCCCATGCACTAACATCGCATATTTAACCTTGCCCTCCTTCACCCCTTCCCTCCACTGCCCCACGGCTACTCACAAATCGCAACATGACACAATTCTAACAACTAAGGATACTGCTGACACATTACAATATCAAACCTCCTTCAACGAACGCCGAGATATCCCAGATAATGTTCTGCAATCTGTTGTTAGCTCTAATAGTGTTGTCACCGTGGGCGGCGAGCCCACGCCCACGCATGACCCGCGCTCTCCGATCTCTCATTATCCCACTTATTCAGGTCTGGATAATGTAGCGTGTCAACGACTATCTAAGATATACTGACCCTTAACTCTATTGAAAGTTTACCTGACTGTGCAACGAAAAAGACGTAATGCTTGTCTCATTTTCCACATATAAAAAGCATGTACTTATTCAATTATAATTATAAAATCTGATCTTCACACAGTACCGTTAGGACTCGTGCTACAGGTACTAGACATATTGTCTGTCCGTATTTAATATATTATTTTAAATTTGAGAAATATTATGCATTTTTTATCGAAATACACGCATAGTATACATATAAATGTAGTGATTTTGAGTGAAAACTTCTGTAGTGGCGCTAGGCAGAGGAAATATTATGGGTTCGCGTTAGAAAACATGGTATACGTACCGCAGAATTAAGATACGTTATTTCGATGTATTAAGTAATGTGATATGATATAATGATTTTAAGTAATGTCAGATTATAACAATAACTAAAAATTCCAATGGAGTTATTAATTTCAGGATGAAAATAATTATTGTTATTCCAAATATTTGTCATCATCTACGTTAAGTATATTTTGTGTGAAAGAATAATTTCTAGAATTGAATAGTTTTTATAATGCGCAGCGCCCTACAATGCGAAAGTGAGGTGTGTATGTTTGTTAGTTTGTTCCTCCTTCACGCAAAAACTGCATAACCGATTTTCAAGAAATTTGACACAAACATAGAGAGTAACTTGTATTAACACATAGGATAATATTTTTATCCCGAAGATATGTTCCTATGGAATGCCATGGAATGACTTACTATTTTCCACGGGATCGAAATTTACGCGGGTGAAACCGCGGGGAGCAGCTAGTTGTACATAACTCAGTAAAACATAATTAATTCAGCGATATCAACATCTAAGTTAGCACTAAGTTACTACGATTAAGACGTATTAGAATTGCTAAATATTTGCATACAACTCCGCCAATTATGCGTCATAATACAAACTGTAATTAACGAAATCCTATATCTAAATATTGTCGTAAAATTTTATCGCACAGCCCACACGGAGTTTAGGTCTAGGTCCTGTGACTAAGGCTAGATTTTGAAATAGCCTTCCTACAAGCGCCCGAGCTAACGACACTCCATTATGCGGCTTTGCCTCGATTAGTGGCTCAATATTGATTCATGTTTAGAATGATTTGTTTAAACAATCAGATCTGTGGACATTTATGTCAGTAAATTACGTTTAGTATCCTAAGCACTTGTGTTATGGGAAGGTTTGAATCAGTATAATACGTTTTAACTATATTATTGCCAAGTCAAGTTGAAAGAGGTAGTGCCACGCTACATGCTTGCATGTAAGCATGTAGTGTGGCACCTCTGCCGGCACGACCGAGAGGTACCTCTTACACGAGACGCGCGTAAATGTAGAGATGGGCTGTTGCGTTTCGTGCTGTGTATCCCGTGGCCCATGGAGGTGGGAGGAGAAAGGGGGAAGCGCGTCTGTGTAGCCTCTATGCTTATGTCTATGGGCGTCGGTAGTCATGAAAATGGCTCTGACTGCTCGTTTGCCCGTAGAGGGTAAGAGGTAGTGAAATGCATTGCGGAAGGCGTGGTGGTTCCTCCGGCTTGTGAGTTTCCCTTGGCCCATTGAAAGACGAGGAGGGGACGAGGGCGACGCATCTATATTACCTCTATGCGTATGTCTAAATAGGAATGAGCAAAGTTTATTTCAACTTAACCCTATATTTCGACAAAATAGAACCTTGCGCCACTCCCACGCTATTAACAAGATGTCCTCTCGTAATATATTCGTCACAATCATCATAAACATTGTGACATCTCCGTAACGTAGGATTTGTCGCGGTAATTTATGTAAATCCCTCGAGAAGGCCGCGCCTGCTACACAACAGCTATCTGTGCGAGATATCTTCATCAGCATCAGATACGGAGAAAAGCAGTCGCGGCGGAGACTTTTTTTTTTATGGTATAGGGGGGCAAACGAGCAGTCGGGATTATTGTAATGACTATCGAAGCCCATAGACATCTGCATAGAAGACAGCCTCTACACAAATGCGCTGCCCTCCTTTCTCCTCCCACCTCCATGGGCCACCGGCTACTTACACACCGCACGAAACGCGACAGCACAGCTGTCACTTTACGCCAGTCTCGTGTAAGCGAGAGGTACCTCCTCGGTCGTGCCGGCCCAATTCGGCTGCATGCAAGCATGCTGTGTGGCACTACCTCTTAATAACTTCACTTAGTCCATACAGTATCCTTTTGGCTTTGACCTGGAGAAATGGTCTTACGGTTTTAGTAAGAGATAGTGCCGCATGCTTGCATGCAGTCGAATTGGGCCGGCACGACCGGGGAGGTACCTCTCGCTTACACGAGACCGGCGTGAAGTGACAGCTGTGTTGTCGCGTTTCGTGCGGTGTGTAAGTAGTCGGTGGCCCATGGAGGTGAGAGGAGAAAGGGCAGCGCATCTGTATAGCCTCTATGCGGATGTTTGTGGGCGTCGGTAGTCGTGAAAGTGACTTCGACTGCTCGTTTGCCCCCCTATACCATAAAAAACGGTTACCAGATCAGCAGCAGCAGCAGCTGGAGGATCTGCTGCTGGACGTAGACCACCCTTAGAGAATTGCAGGTTAAAAGTCACTTGCATCCAGCGACTTCCCGCGACTTTGACCAGGTCACCACCGGGGGGCATCCAACACTGCGCTTGCGGGCCGCAATTTGAGAAGCCCTCTTCCCCGGCGATTGTCGGATCTTTATCACCAGTCTTTAATCATCACCATCAATCATTGATATCATCAGTTGTGATAATCTGTGGATCTCTTTAGTAAGAGGTAGTGCCACGCCGCGTCCACGCAGCCGAGTTGGTGTAGCACACAGGTTCCCAAACTTTTTCGTCTAACGACCACTTTGAAAATCAGTTACTTCGTATCGCCCCCTTATTAGTTATTACACCTTGATATTCAAAGACAATTATGTCGTTTCTGGCCATTTACCGCCCCCCTCTGAGCATCTAGTGGCCACAAGGGGGCGTTATCGCCCACTTTGGGAAAGACTGGTGTAGCACGACCAGGGAGGTACCTCTCGCTTACTCGATAAGTGACAGCTGTGCTGTGTCAACAACTATGCCGATATCTATGTTCGTCGATCCGATTTCACGTATACCGTTAAATGACATACGAAACGTAGCGAATATAGTTCGTTAGTAGATATCACGCCCGTTCACTAGATACCTAAATATCAAGATGTCTGTCTGTCTTTTTTTTTGGTATATATGGGCAAACGAGCAGTCGGAGCCATTTTCATGACTACCGACGCCCATGGACATTCGCATAGAAACTGCGCTGCCCTCCTTTCTCCTCCCACCTCCATAGGCCACCGGCTACACAACACACCGCACGAAACGCAGCACAGCTGTCACTTCACGCCGGTCTCGTGTAAGCGAGAGGTACCTCCCCGGTCGTGCCGGCCCAATTCGGCACTACCTTTTACTAGCCTAGTCTCTAGTCTCTACCTAGTCTGTACATGATGGTGGACAG
>LUGF01005888.1:504955-522365 GCA_001625245.1 Calycopis cecrops
AAAAAAAAAAAAAAAAAAGATTTTTATTTTTTTGTTTGTCTGTTTGTCCGGCTAATCTTCGAAACTACTGGACGGATTCGAATGAAACTTTTTGTGGTGTATAGATACTAAGCCTGGTC
Source organism: Calycopis cecrops (assembly GCA_001625245.1). Taxonomy (NCBI): domain Eukaryota; kingdom Metazoa; phylum Arthropoda; class Insecta; order Lepidoptera; family Lycaenidae; genus Calycopis; species Calycopis cecrops. Next base: position 505,075 of record LUGF01005888.1, read on the forward strand.
AACATCAAAAAGACTTTTCACTACGGTAAAATTGCTTATTCCTACGGGAAATCGGAATTTCAGCACACTGCAAGCAAACAATAACAATCACTTCGAATACAATATTACTGCGCTACGCGGACGAAGTCGCAGGCACCAGCCAGTAATAACATAATTGCGTCGCCTTGATGGTCCCATCACCGTTCTAATATATTAAGGTAACGACACACCGCGCCAATGTCACCGCGGCTGCGGCGAAGCGCAGCTGACAGGCGTGAAGGCTGGCACGACCGGTGACGTCATATGTCGTGATTACGCCTGATTGTGGTATTAGGGCTGCCAACTTTACATAATAAATAAATAGCATTTGTGGTGTCCCTGGTTAATGTTGACTACGCCGGCCCTCTTCATACATAGACCATGACAGATGTCGATTTTGCAGCACATTACCTATGTGGTGTATGAGAGCAGTGCAGTTCTTCTTCCCTTATTCCATTGAGGGAGGAGGAGGAAAGAGGTTTTAGGTACTGCAACTTAATTGCAAAAGATTCTACTTAATTTTTACAAAACTATGCATCTTCTATCTATATTATATAAAACTCAAAGGTGACAGCCATCTATCAACGCACAGCCCAAACCACTGGACGGATCGGGCTGAAATTTTGCATGCAGGTAGATGTTATGACGTAGGCATCCGCTAAGAAATGATTTTTAAAAATTCATCCCCTAAGAGGGTGAAATAGGGTGTTGAAATTTATATCGATTTTTTAGAAATTAAGCGCGGGTGAAACCGCGGGGCACAGCTAGTTTTAATATAAAAGGATTACTAGGAAATTACTACGGTTGAGTACTTAATGCTCTACGGTAGTAATTTCCTAGTAAGCTTTTTCAAGACGCCTTTACATCTGGTATAAATGACTAATTTTCTGGAATTTCATCATTCAAACGTTCTTTATACATATTTATAATAATGATTGTTTGTTGTGTATTGTTATAACATTTTATAGTTCAAACTGTTTCATGCGTTTTTTTTTTGTAATTTTTTTTTTTATGGTAAAGGGGGCAAACGAGCAGTCGGAGCCATTTTCATGACTACCGACGCCCACAGACCACCGTATAGAGACTATACAAATGCGCTGCCCTCCTTTCTCCTCCCACCTCCATGGGCCACCGGCTACTTACAGACCGCACGAAAGGCGACAGCACAGCTGTCACTTTACGCCGGTCTTGTGTAAGCGAGAGGTACCTCCCCGGTCGTGCCGGCCCAATTCGGCTGCATGCAAGCATGCAGTGTGGCACTACCTCTTACTATACCTAATATAAGGGACACCTTAAAACTCTTATGGAGAGCCCTAGGCCGCCGTTTTAGAGAGTCCCTTACTATCTGCAATAGGTCAAGAATTGCGTTACCCGACTCGATGCTTGATGGGTTGTATGATTCGACGCCACTAGCATCGCAAACTGACAAATATTATAATTATTCCTGCGTTGCCTCCCTTTCCTATAGGCCACCAGGTGCTCCCAATTCCCACGAGCCGCAACAGCTATCACATGGCTACTACCATGCGAGAGGTACCTCGCCGTCGCCGGTCCAATTTCGCTACAATGCAGCACGGCACTACCTATTCCTTATACTTAAGTAATTCAGTTTTTAATGACAACTTAAACTTTTACGAGCTTTCTTGACATAATCCCTTAATAATTATTGTGCCTAGCAGTAAAACACATCGTTGACGACAGGTGTTAATTTTGGAAATGTTATCTATCGTATTGATAAATTTACTATACTAACTTTACCCGCGGCTTCTCTCGCGTTCGTAATTTTTTTTTTAATAATCCCTTGTCCCTTATAATGCCTCTAAGAATATGCGTACAAAGTTTCATGATGATCGGTTGAGTTTTGGAGTGAAAGCGTAACAAACAAACCTACAAGCACATTTATAACATTAGTAGGAGTTTTAGAATTGAAGGTGAATTAGGCTCACAATATAATTGACTTCCAGGCTGGCGAAACTCACAAAGCGACGACCAGGCTGGCGCAGTGGTACAGGGCTCGGATAAGTGGAGCATGTTGCTCCAGGGGTCGCGGGTTCGAATCCCGCCTAGGTCATGGATGTTTATCTCTGTATTATATGTATTTCTATAATAAAAATCTTAAATATATCTCCGTTGTCTAGTAGGTACCCGTAACACATTGTTTTTGACAACCCTTACATGGATATTTATTCTTCCTTTCGCCGTCATTAGCGTTAGCTGCGTTGCTGCGTTGCAGCCAAATCGAGCGGGCGCAACCGACAGAGTCCCTTTCGAAGAGATGTGATATCCATGCTGATGGTGAAACTTCGGATGGGGTTTGGTACAGGAAGGCAGTGTGCCTGCACGATCTTTGCATATGCGAATGCCCATAACCTTGAACTTACCATCAGTCTGCTCGTTTCCCGCTTTTTAAAAACCACGTTAGGCCAAGATTAAGTAGATGATCAGAAAACGGGGTAAAAGAGAGCAACGCATGTGAAACCTCATTGTGCGGATATTTATGGGCATTAGCAATCCCTTAATTTTTCTAACCCCCACATTGATAAGAGGTAGTGCCACACTTCATGCTTGCATGCAGTCGAATTGGGCCGGCACGACCGGGGTCTCGCTTACACGAGACTGGCGTACCTCTGACTGGCGTAACCTCTCGCTTACACGAGACTGGCGTAAAGTGACAGCTGTGCTGTCGCGTTTCGTGCGGTGTGCCGGTGGCCCATGGAGGTGGGAGGAGAAAGGAGGGCAGCGCATCTGTATAGCCTCTATGCGGATGTTTGTAGGCGTCGGTAGTCATGAAAATGGCTCCGGCTGCTCGTTTGCCCTCCTATATCATAAAAAAAAAAATGCTATAAAAAATACACAAAAAACTATGTGTCAACCCTAGCGTCATTTCCAAAAAAGTCCACCAAGTAGCATCATTATAATTAAAGCATCAACAACTCCTAGTTATACAATATAAAGAGCTTATAATATATTCAGACTTATAATATATTAATGTATTCCAAGCTTATAACAGTTTAATTGCTTTTATTATTCATGAGACCACTTTTTTATAGTTTTCGACGAAATTTATAATTTCAAGTCACTTTAATGTCACCGCGTTTTGGATTCATGGGGGGGATCTTTTTTAGGGCTTATAGATTCGTCTGTCTGTATGTCCGTCCGTCCGTATGTCACAGCCACATTTTTCCGAAACTATTGGGCCGTCGTAGTTGAAACTTTGTAGGTTGATGTATTCTGTGAACCGCTATTAGAATTTTTAATAAAAATAAGTTAATTAAAAAACTAACTCCACACATAGAACTGAATCTAAAAATATTTTTCTTTATCCAATCTCTGTGTCTATGAATAGGTAGATCTGAAAAAATATATTAAGGTTACCAAAACAATTTTTCTTCAAAATCAATTGTTTGAAAGATAGACGCTTCCAAAGTGGAAAAGTGTCCTCCCTAGAACAACCTCACCTTCTGCTACTTGAATTAGGTTGAAGCCTGTCAAAACTGGCACAACGCCAAACATCTGCAAGTAGTTTTTTAATACCGTAGCATCTTCCTGACCGACGCCTACAGACATCCTAATAAATACAGTGGCCCTCCTTTCACTCCCACCTCCATGGGCCACTGACGTAGTTGGCTTTTAGTGCAGTCGAGAGTAGGTACCGCTATCCAAAAACCCCAGATGATAAATTATAATGTGAATATTAAGAGGCCGGTCGAGCTAGGAGCAACGGCCTTGAGGTGCGGTTGACAATATTTCGGCAGCGGACAGGTCATAACTCATAAGCGACAGCGATAAACACTATTTAGTATGACATTGCTTCATTGCAGCTGAGTTGAGCCGGCACGACCGGGGATATCGGATTTTTTTATGGTATTGGAGTGTAAACGAGCAGTCAGAGCTATTTTTCTAACTACCGCCCATAGACATCCGCATAGAGGCTATACAGATGCGCTCCCCTTCTCTCTCCTCCCATCTCCATGGGCCACCGGCTACTTACACACCGCAATAATCGCGACAGCACAGCTGTCACTCTACGCCGGTCTCTTGTAAGCGAGAGGTACCTCCCCGGTCGTGCCGGCCTAATTCGAGTACATGCATGCATGCAATGTGGTACTACTTTTTACAGAGCTTACCTATTATATGATACCGCTCTAAACTGGCAGCAGCGCTTTTTAGGGTTTCCAGTGGCCCTTGTATGTAAGTGGCCTTCTTCTATATCATCTGCATAACAAATATTTATAAAAGTTGGTAGTTACTAAATAGCTCTGACAACTCGTTTGCTCCCATATAGGTATTATAAAAAGTAAGTAAGTAAGCAGTAATAACCTACCCTTATTCAAGAATACTTGAAACTATCTTAAAATGCTATATGTGCCCAGAAAAAAGCTTAAGTAAACACTTCCTAACACGTAACATTTTTTCTGATATTTGTTTTATAGAACCTATAAGGCGGCAATCGAGCAATCGGAGCGATTTTCATGACTACCGACGCCCATAGACACCTGCATAGAGGTTAAACAGACGCGTCCTCCTCCCTCCATGGGCCACCAGATACTCATACCGCACGACACGCAGCAACACAGCTTTCACTTCACGCAGGTATTGTGTAAGCGAGAGGTACTTCCGGAGATGCCAGCTCAATTCCGCTAGATGGATGCATGCAGGGTGGCACTACCTCTTATTAGGTCATATAGGTAGGTCTTGACCTTTGACTGTCCTATAAGTAACCGCTAACTGTTATCACCTAGACAGATCTAGACCGCGCTCATTCTGCGCAGAACTAATATTTTAGCGGACACGGGTTTGGTTTTAGTTAGTTTGCGCGGTCAATATTTAATGATGTTTTTGTTCTGCGCTTGTCAACGCGGTGAACTAATAAAGTCGGCTGAAGGACGTGCGTAGGCGCAGGATTTTACATTTCAAGGGAGCTAACTAGAAGTCTGATCCTGACTTGGCTACCGAAGCCTGCAAAATCTTCCCTCCACCCAGCTATGAGAAATTGGAATTAAATTGGAAGAAAAAAAAATGGAAAAAAATTGGAAAAAAAAAATAAAAATTGGAAAAATTGAAAAATTAAATAAATTGGAAAAAAAAGACCAGGCTGGCGCAGTGGTACAGGGCTCGCGTCGCGGGCTCGAATCCCGCATATGTCCTGGATGTTTATCTATGTATTATATGTTTATTTCTATAATAAAAATCTTAAATAAAGAACATTTCTTAAATTTATAAAACGTATTAAATATATTTCCGTTGTGTAGTACCTACACGTAACACAAGTCCTTACGGTACTTAGCACGTGGCTAGGCTAACGTGGTGTGTAAAGTCCACAGGTATTTGTTTATTTATTATTATTATTTTGTGCTTAGTACATTTAAAGTTATCATTTCACTCCAAAAATAAATTATGTGCCTAATCAATACTAATAATATAAAGCTGAAGAGTTTGTTTGTTTGTTTGTTTGAACGCGCTAAACTACTGATCCGTTTTGAAAAACTTTTCCAGTTATCCCAATTAGCGAGAAAAGCTATAGATTATTTTAACCGACTGCGGTAAAAAAACGGATTCACGTAAACGAAGTTACGGGCGTCCGCTAGTAATAGAATAATACTAATATAAATAAATAATAAATAAATATCTGTGGACTTTACACACCACGTTAGCCTAGCCACGTGCTAAGTACCGTAAGGACTTGTGTTACGGGTAGGTACTACACAACGGAAATATATTTAATACGTTTTATAAATTTAAGAAATGTTCTATATTTAAGATTTTTATTATAGAAATCAACATTTAATACATAGATAAACATCCATGACCAAGGCGGGATTCGGACCCGCGACCCCTGGCGCAACATGCTCCGCTTGTCCGAGCCCTGTACCACTGCGCCAGCCTGGTCAACTAAACACAATTTAAAATTAACATAACACCACTATAGATGTACCACATGCGTGTTATGGTGTCCGCGACCATACGCGCACCATGCCACCATAACCGGCGTAACTAACGACCTCCTAACATGGGTATCGTCCTGTACCACATAGCTGACGCGCTATGCAAATGACCACCTGATGACAATTAAACGTAAATGCCATACACAAATGTCATACATACTTGCACACGTGCACACACGTAAATACACGTGCTGTGATTGTGCCGTACAGTTAAAGCGAAGACGAACATACATATAGACATTGTCAAACAAAAAGTTTTTTTTTTTTAGGTAGAACTATGCTTGGGCTGAAAGCCAGTTCAGCTTCATCGATATGAGTGGCGAGCACCCTGGGGTTAGCTCAAGCCACTGTATTTGTGGTCGATGGGGGGCAGACCCCCCCTTCTTTCCCAGCTACTGGGAGAAGGCAAACCGGACTATTGCGATTACTAGGTTATACTATCTTGGCCGAGGACAGCGGGTGTCCTCCTCTCCCCACCTCTAACGAAGGGGAGCAGCTCACGCGCGGCAGCTAAAAAGTGGCCGACACGGGTCATGAGCTAAAAGAGCTCTATGAGCTATCATGACTGGGGGGCCCGGACCCCCCCTCCAAAAAGTTTTTAGTACGAGGTAGTGCCACGCTACTACACTATTACTATACAGGGTTGATAAGAGCGAGAGGCATTAAATGAAACCACATATACTTTATGTGCCTACAGTTAATCCGAAACTATAAAAAAAAAGTTTACGACAAGTATATGGAAATACTTTTTCAAACAAGTTAAATAGCGAAAAAATGTTATCACTCTTTGTACCGGGCGGCTACAGCGATCACGGGGTGAATGACCCCGGCCATAGTCGGCGATCACCTGCGATACAGCATGTACGAAGTCAGAAAAAAGTTTAAAAAAATCCTGTGGCTAAACTATTGCTCCGATTGATCTGATTTTTGTTATGTAGCCTGGAAATAATACACTAAATGTGTGGTTTCATTTAATGCCTCTCGCTTTTATCAACCTTGTATAAAAAAAGCCGGACTGTTGGGAATTTGTTTTAGTGTATCAGTCACCCTGAAATGTAAGCTCTCACGTCAAAAGCCGTCCAGCCATTCCAGCAGGCATAGCAGGCATATATAACAGCAATTGGGGACACCTGATGTTAAGTGATCATCAACACCCACAGACATCCGCAACACCAAAAGTCTAACAGATGCGTTGCCGGCCTTTGGAAGAATATGCTCACGTACGGTAATGTTTTTCGAGTGTCTGTAAATAAGCTTGAAAAACATTGTGTCACCGTCGGGCCAAATATATAAATTATACTTACACTATGTGTGTACATTAGGTAAATACAGAGAGTTGTAGGATTGTAATAAATAAATAAGTAGAGTCCTCAACAGAATTTGTTAAACTCGTAATTACCAAAAACAGAATTACGATTAGAAAACAGATAAGAATACAAAATTACGCTATAATTAAAAAGATAATTAATTTTGCTTTATATTTATCATTATCATCAACGACTAAAATAGCTGACCTAATCTATATACCTAGATGTACAAAATTGCCTAGAATACACAATATTTACGATTTAATATAAATTCTATTAAAATAATTACTATTAAGCGCTGAGATTGTTCAATTAATTTTGTATTTCAGCATGTCAAGCAATTTTGTGACATAGTTATTGTGTTACCAAACCACTGCAAATGCGTACGTGCGACTCAAGTGGCCCATGAGGGAAATTGTGTCAGAGAGGGCAACGCATCTGGTTAGTCTTTGCTTGATGATGATTATTGATTTTGTTTTTTGTGATGATACATTTATTAATAAAACTATGAGAATAATTTCGAATGTCATTTCTTACTTTGCCTAAAAATACATTATTATTCTCTACCTTCTGCTTGCGATGACAGTTCCGCATAGTTGTAATACTGGAAAAAATTATATAATATATGTCATGCTAGAGGTACCTACCTACCAGAGGTATGCATAGAGGTCCATCCATGAACATTACGTAAGAACCACGTTAACATTGCCCCAAAGAGGAGTAAGGAAGGCAAATCATCTGTATAACCTTAATGGGGATGTCAATGGACACCATGAAAATAGCTCCGGCTGCTCATTCGCCATGTACCATTAAAAAAGACATTACGTTATTACATTTGAACTCATTTAACGTGTAATTTGGTCGTTGCGGTCATGACAGTATTGTTTTTTGTCGCGTTACTCCGCGCCCACAAAAAGCTTATTATTTTTTTGTCCGACGACAAGCACAACAATAAACATGGTGTGTGAGCCGCTGGGAACCGGGCTGGGACAATCTCATCTTGTTTTGACACGGTGGCGCCGTCGGCACGGGGCTCCAAGTCACAAGAGTGAAGCCAGTTTACAACAACCGAAAAGTATGTCACCAAGAAAAGAGCTTATTCTTTCCTCAAAGGTCGGCAACGCATCTTTAGACCTCTGGTGTTACGGATGTCTGTGGGCGTTGGTGTTCACTTTACATCAGGTGACCTAACTGCTCGTTTGCCTCCTATGCTATAAAAAAAACTAAAGTAATAAAAAAAACAAATGTAATAAAATCGAATGTTTAAAATATAACATGTACAATTTCACTCGAGCTATCAAAACTAAAGTAACACCTCATATAGTTCATTCTGTAGCTGGCATCATATAAATTATATAAATCATATAAAACATTCATACATTTACATTCGCGAAAAAAATTGGGTTTTTGGCGCAATCTAGCCTGATTGCGTCAAAAACCCAATTTTTTTCGCGTCTTATACTAGCCTCAATTGACTACATTCATTTTATCTTATTTATTTATTTAATTAATTACTAATTAGTGTACACTGGAAACATACATTACTTACTTAATACTGTAAACAGTTGCTAAAATTAATCTTTGTCTTAATTGCGTTCCATTATAATTAGCGATTTTGTGCTTCTTCACCGCCAGTTTTTTTAGAGTATAAGAGGGCAAACAATTAGGGCCATTTTGATTACTGCCGTCTTCTATAGACATCCACATAGAGCTTATACAGATGCGTTGCTCTCCTGTTTCCTCCTTCCTCCTTGGGCCACCGGCTACTAACATCGCACGAAATGTGCCAGCGCAGCTGTGACTTTACGCTGGCATCGTGTAAGCGAGATCGAGACCACTCTAGGCTGACTGCCTCACATGCTATCTGTACAACCCAGCCCGCTATCGCTCGTGCCTTGTCGACGAATATCATTTGACATATCGCAGGTAATTAAAAAGAATCCGGAGACGTGAGTCAATCTCAGATCGAAATGATCTAATGACTGGACAGTCGTCGGTCGGTCGGTCAGATCCGATCGGATCGATCTCGACTGTCGATCTTTTTGTTTTCGTGTTTTATCTGATAAGCATCTAGTAAAAGAGATACGTACACTAAAAGAGTGTTGTTTTTTATGGTATAGGAGGGCAAACGAGCAATCGGAGCCTTTTGATGACTGATACTGACGACGTTCATAGACATCCGCACAATTTACAGTAGATGCGTTGCTCTCGTTTTCGCCTCCTCTCCCATGTGCCACCGAATACTCGCAAAGCTCACAAAACGACAGCATAGCTGACACTTCACCGCGGTGTTATGTGAGAGAGAAGAACATCCCCTGTCGTAATGGCTTAATTCCGTTGTAATGCAGCATAGCACTACCTCTTACTTTACAAGCCAACGAAAAGACAATTTATGTTGGCTTGTAAAGAAATGTCTGTCTGCCCAAAGAACGACGCCTATAAGCATCGGGGTTATGTAGATGTGGTGACCATGGCTGTTCTTTTCATTGTGTGTTCACACAAATAAAATTTCTGCGAGGTGTACCCTAAAATAATATAATTTTCGAAAGGAGTCGTCTCTCACAATTCGGGCAAAAAAAAGTGCTTGAGACCCGTAAACCGCCTAAATAATTAAGACACAATACACAACTCTAAGACAATTTGATTTTTTCTATAATAGTTCAAAATACCTACAGCTTTAAGGCCGGACAGTTTAGTAATAGGGTCCCGTTAGACCCTTTAGTTACGGGACCCTAAAAAGGAACGATTGCGTGATAAATTTATAATTGTTATAATTTCGTCATACCCAGTGTCACTCTCGCATATAAGCCATCTTTTTATATCTGTATTTTCTTAACTTTCTCTTCAATGGCAGTAAATGCCATTGCTACAATGAAGACGAATTGGGTCTGTGAAATCTGACTCACATGATGTCGGTGCAAAGTGACAGCTGTGTGTAGCCGGTGGCCCATAGAGGTAGGAAGAGGAAGTCGGTAGTCATGGCAACGCCTCCCACTGTTTTAATATGATAAATAAATAAACTTCTCAAAACAATAATACTTTTGAAGTACCCCCAGGACATAATCCATTCAAAGTCTTCAACCATAGTGCCACCATTATTGTCCTATCCTATCCCACTAATATTATAAATGCGAAAGTTTGTATGTTTGTGTGTTTGTTTGTTCCTTCTTCACGCAAAAACTACTGTACAGATTTTCATGAAATTTGGTACACACACAGAGGGTAATTTGGATTAACACATAGGATAGTTTTTATCTCGAAAGTATGTACCTATGGATTATGGAATGCCATGGTATGATTTTCCACGGGATCGAAATTTACGCGGGTGAAACCGCAAGCGCAGCTAGTACAAATTATATTTAAAAATCAGTAACCGATATTCAGGGTCAGAGCTATCCATCAAATGGACAACCTGTAATTATAATTCGAAATCTGTGCGTGCTGTACGGGGGCTTAGTTATCCGAATAATTACTGACTTCTTATTCATCTATCATTAGATACCTGTGTCGTCTTAAAGGTGAGCTTCTTAAAAAAACCGACCAAGTGCGAGTCGGAATTGCACATATAGGCATCCAACTAATCAAGTTAGATAGGTTAACAAACATATATTTGTTGGTGCATGTAATCATTTTGTATGAAACGAACTACACTTATAAGGAGGTGGGAGGAGAAAGGAGGGCAGCGCATCTGTATAGCCTCTATGCAGATGTTTGTGGGCGTCGGTAGTCATGAAAATGGCTCCGGCTGCTCGTTTGCCCTCCTATATCATAAAAAAAAAAAATAAGGCTGGTAATGATTTTTTAAATGTTTTCATTATACCATATTTACATTTACCATATTTTGGATTGACATGTGTGCTATAAGTTGTTATATTTTGCCAAATTTCTCAATTCAAGATCAACGGGAAATACTGTATAGGTTTTAGAAAAGCAGCGATTTCTATTGAATTAATATTACAAACGTAGTACGTACGTACGTAGTAGTAACAACTCCTTGGCGATTTCACACAAAATGTGAGCAGAAATGGTAGTAACGTTTTATTGCGCGGGCGAGAGTCGTATATATGAACTAAGAAGTATTATATTTTTCAGGGTATCAAGAGGAACAGACTTCAGTATCTTATTATTATTATTTAATATTATAAATGCGAAAATATGTTTGTTTGTTTGTTACTCCTTCACGCAAAAACTGCTAATCCGATTTTCATGAAATTTGGCACACACATAGAGAGTAACTTGGATTAACACACAGGATAGTTTTCATCCCGAAAAAATATTCCTACTGGATGCCATGGGATGATTTTAGATTTTCCACGGGATCGAAATTTAAGCGGGCGAAACCGCGGAGCAAAGCTAGTTTGACATAAATTTTAGCTTGATCTTTCACTGCTTTCCGAGAAAAACGTCTTGGCAGAGGTACAGACGAGCAGTCAGATGGACATCAAAGTAATCCTATAAAGGTTTCCTTTTTTCTCTTTCAGTCCGACTAGTTTTATTAATAGTACTTAATTAATGCATTAATAATTAATGTAATAAATAAATAATAGTCTTAACAGATGATGTTAAAGATATATTTTTATTCTCATAACCGCTATCCGGACTTTGGCTTTGATAAGAGCAAATATGTCTCTAGTTCTATCCTTCTCTTACGGACGTCTGCTTCCGATCGGGTGCTCCGACTGCTCGTTTCAAAGGGGTCATAACGACCCCACGATATTTTAAACAGCAATATAAATGACAAACGTCCGCGGCTTTGGTGTTGACAGCCTCTAATGTGGTGTGAACTTTATAGCCGCGAGTCGGAAGTCGCTTGATATATCGACTGCGCAAATAGTGCGAGGGTTAAGTGTGTGTTTTAATGTCACTGATTTTACAAAATACCTCTCTTTGAGGGAGAGGGTTGATTTTCTACTAGTTTTATAGATCTTGATCAATTTTAGATGTTGTACAGCGTTCAATAGTTCGCGATTAAGTTTTATGACAATATCCGTAATTTCTTTTAAATTATTAAAATAATAAAATTTAATAATAATCCTACTAATTCTACTAATATTATAGATGCGAAAGTTTGTATGTTTGTTTGTTTGTTTGTTCACGCAAAAGCCGATTTTCATAAAATTTGTCACACACATAGAGGATAACTTGGAGTAATACATAGGATAGTTTTATCCCGAAAAAATGTTCCTATGAGATGCCATGGGATGATTTTTCATGGAATCGAAATTTACGCGGGTGAAACCGCGGGGCGCAGCAAGTAATTTATAATATTTTAGACTGCTCTTGAAGCATATGGCGCTGGGTAATTAAAATATATCTAAGCATTCGGGTATTTTTTTTAAGTTCAATGTTAGATTATTCATTTTCTTTACTTCTTTCATTCTTACATTACACATAATGTTATTATTATTTACCTACGAGTTAAACTACGCACTTATTAATCGGCAATTAGACACCTGAGCACTAAGTCAACAAGTTACCACCATCCGTTGTGCATCATCTCACTGTATATGTATAGGTTTATACATTTTTATAGTACGTATATAATATAGATAAATGATATGTGGGATGTTCTCGACGGAAAGATTCAGATGTAACTCCCTTTTTATTATTTATAAGAAAAGGGGCAAACGAGCAGATGATAGATGACTACCGCCGCCCATAGACATCTGCAAAACTCGAGGCGCGTTGCCTTATTAATGTTGAAAACTTTTTAAAATACTTATTAGTTATTACATTACCCGTCAGGACTATGCCTTGTGGTGTGATGTGAATAAATGGAGATACCATAGACAACTTTCGTTCATATTAAGTTAGTGACCTTCTGGTGGTATATTTAGTGGGATATATTCCTCAATTTCGAATGCAGCAAAAGTAGTAGTGCTTAATATGTTATAATTTTTTTTTTTTTTAGATAGACAATACGCTAAAGCAGGCAAAATGCCTAGGGCAGCTTCATCGCTAGCTGTTATAAATGTTTTCATAATTCTCAACTATAAAGGAGATTGTATTTTAAATAAACAATTATTATATTTTTAATGGGATTATACACAAAATAATGTATAAAAATCCATGGACATGGACAATTGATCTGGTTAACAAGGTTTTATTTGCCATAAAAAGGTACTTTGTTTATTAGTAGAAAGTATTTTTACTTTACACAAGACAAGCTTTACGTGAAAAATCCAATGCACAAAGACAATAGTGCAATTATATCTTGATTAGGTTGCATGTGTACCTAATATCCTGTGTGCAAGCAGGACAATGGCGACACAGAGCTGACAGATGATGCCTCATAACATATTATGGTCAAATCCCTGTGATGATTATACGCATGCATGCATGGTCAACCTGTCACACAGTACGAAACATGGAGGCAGGTGTTAGGTTGACATGGTCAATCATGCGATTTCCATAGAGGTAAAATGAAAATGAAAAAGTTTTTATTCAAAATAGAATTACAGGAATTACTTTTTGAATGACAACAATTAAATCTACCACCGGTTCAACCCTAGCCCTGTCCTGAGAAGAACCGGCGAAAGAAACTCAAACTCAGAGGTAGAAATTGTATGCTCACGCACTGTAGACAAATCAAAATGGGAGTTAAGCTCGGGACTTCTTTTTTAGAGTTCCGTACCCAAAGGGTAAAAACGGGACCCTATTACTAAGGCTCCGATGTCCGTCCGTCCGTCCGTCTGTCACCAGGCTGTATCTCATGAACTATGATAAAGAAAGAAAGAAAGAAAAAAATTAAATAATATGAATATTTAAGCCCCCATACAATAAACGTGATTTTTTTGCTCCCATACAGAAGATAAGCTCCCGTTTTCGTAGATAATGGTACGGAACCCGTACGCGAGTCCGACTCGCACTTGGCCGGTTTTTTTATAACATGCGTGCCAAAAGACCACACACATCTATGACTAGGCATCACCGATTAGGATGACTAGCTTAGCCTTAACATAAAAAATCCAATGAATAATGACAATCGTGTAATGATATCGTGATCTGCGCTCCACGGCGCGCTCATTACCGGGCGGCAATTACATGCGCGTGCGCAGCTGACGCGTCGTGGCTGATGGCGATACTTTTGCGTAAATCTCCGTTCGCTGTGTGACTAATCGGTGGACTGTGTCCATTGTTTTGACGACCAGGCTGGCGCAGTGGTACAGGGCTCGGATAAGTGGAGCATGTTGCGCCAGGGGTCGCGGGTTCGAATCCCGCCTAGGTCATGGATGTTTATATATGTATTATATATATTTCTATTATAAAAATCTTATATATATAAAATTTCTTAAATTTATAAAACATTAAGTATATTCCGTTGTCTAGTACCCGTAACACAAGTCCTTACGGTACTTAGCACGGGGCTAGGCTAACGTGGTGTGTAAAGTCCACAGATATTTATTATTTATTTATTGTGATGCGGGTTTCATGTTACTGGTAGTTGATGCTCATGACTGAGTGGTGACGTCAGACGGATTATAAATATAAATATTGGGTTATTTTAAATTCAAATGATTGTATTTCTTCTTCTTTTAATTGGAAAATAATGAAAAAGTCTTATAATAAATGTCACTTTGTTCATTTTCTTTGCACTTATTTTCTATAAACCGTTTGAAAATTCTATAGGTATTTTGAATGGCTAATTTATGTGAGTCTGAGAAAAAGCTAATCCAAAAGTTACATACTAAACATTTTAATTAAAACCCAAGATTCACAAACAGGCCATTAAAAAACTAACTTAACTAAAAGATACTTATAACCGCTAAGTACAACTATTTACATAAAAACAACAAGATATATTTATAAAAGTATTAAACAAAATACTAGAAATAAAAAATTCTACTGTAAGACAAACAAGATATATTTTAAAAACTGTATACCAGATTCCTTTCCAGAAACCGTACCGTCAGACAATGGATACGGACCCAACGTCCTTTGCGCTGCGGCCGACTGACAACAAATCGGATGGGTGCGCGCTTGCCTTATTACCTGTCACAGGCTTGCATTAAACTGCGTAACCCCCAGTTCCCACGCCTGGTGGACCTGATGAATATGACTTCATATTTCCTAGAGCTACAGTCACGCGTTAGGTTGAGGCTTGGGTTTATCTAGACATCAGTGGTTTGTCATCATCATCAACATCATCAACGTCATCATACCTCTCAGAAGTGACATTTGTACTTTCAGCAACCTCATAAATCTTAAGAGGTACTTACTTCACTTCAGGTAAAAAAAAATGTCAAATTCAAGTACCTACATTGCTTAGTTATTTTATTTTAATAGGCCAATTTAAATAAATCGACGAGTAATTTAAAAGATTTTCACTCTTTCTTCACCTCCGTCATCAGTATTTTAAAATGCATTGTTATTTATGTTGATCTTACTTAACAATTTTTTTTACTTTAAGTTTGTCCTTTTTTGTTGGTTATAGAGCACAAAACCATCACTTTACTTTGCTATAATGAGTCCTATATATAATGGACGTATCAATTTAGCTGCAATACAATATGTCAATCTTTTTTCATTCAGAGGGACGGGTGGAGGACTGCTCAGCTGAGCTGTTCTAGGTCTGGCCCCTCCCCCCAAGCTTGTCAGGTATGGGCAATTGGGCAGCCAAGCAAGCGCAAAGGAGGGACGGCATGTCAACCTAATGTTACTGTTATTGACTTTTACGACCAGGCTGGCGCAGTGGTACAGGGCTCGGATAAGTGGAGCATGTTGCATCAGGGGTCGCGGGTTCGAATCCCGCCTAGGTCATAGATGTTTATCTATGTATTATATGTATTTCTATAATAAAAATCTTAAGCATATAAAATTTCTTAAATTTATAAAACATTAAATATATTTCCGTTGTCTAGTACCCGTAACACAAGTCCTTACGGTACTTAGCACGGGGCTAGGCTAACGTGGTGTGTTAAGTCTACAGATATTTTTTGTTAATTTAATTTACTTACCTAACGCTATCACATTTCTTACAGTTCCTACATCACAACAAGGCTGCATCATTTCATCTTTGTTATCTAGTAGACACTTCTACTGGCTATGGTATTTTTTCTGTCGTGGTGTACCAATTCATCTGCTATACAGCGTGATAAAAAATGTGTAACAACTTTAACATACTAAAGCTACACCTGTCCCCGCGCGTAATGTATGCACCAAGTTTGGGGTAAGCGATAGCTTGTCGGCCGCACTATGCATAAATAACGCGCTGTCCGTCCGTACGTAATCGGCGCCCGGGGGACTTAACACTTTTTGTGATAAACCCGCGTGTCCGTGTAGTTCGACTGTGTTTTGTTTTTAGCCAATTTTCGGCTATTGTTTTTTTTTTTATGGTATAGGAGGGCAAACGAGCAGTTGTAGCCATTTTCATGACTACCGACGCCCATAGACATCTGCATAGACTACAGATGCGCTGCCCTCCCACCTCCGTGGACCACCGGCTACTTACACACCGCACGAAACGCGACAGCACAGCTGTCACTTCACGCCGGTCTCGTGTAAGCGAGACGTACCTCCCCGGCCGTGCCGGCCCAATTCGGCTGCATGCAAGCATGCAGCGTGGCACTACCTCTTACTATGTGTATTGTGATATACTTAGTTGATGATGATTATACCTATAGATCTATCATATCATAATCGGTCATATCTGCCGCAGTACCGATGATCGTTGGGGTCGACTGGTTCAAGAGTGGAGACCGCGTACCGCCTAACGTAATGTAGGACGCCCTGTGACTAGATGGAGTGACGACATACGCAAAGCTGTGGGCTGGAAGTGGGAGAGGATAGCCGAAGATCGAGGCCAGTGGCGTGCTGTGGGAGAGGCCGCTGTCCAACAGTGGACTGCAATAGGCTGATGATGATGATGATAAAAATCAATATTTTTCCAGGTGCATACAGTCGGTTGGTAAGAGGTAGTGCCACACTGCCTGCTTGCATGCAGTCGAATTGGGCCGGCACGACGGGGGAGGTACCTCTCGCTTACACGAGACTGGCGTAAAGTGACAGGTGCGCTGTCGCG
>LUGF01005888.1:549674-578490 GCA_001625245.1 Calycopis cecrops
CGGGTGCGGGGGGGCCGCTGGGAGGAGTCTGCGCTGGGCGGGGCGGATCGATGCGGAGGGGACAGGCGACAGCTCGGAGAGCATCACATGTCGTTACGTAACATGTGATGCGCCCCGGCTACGCTCGCGTGCGCTGGCCTGTTACAAACAATGAGAGCTCTCAAAGCTGGCGATATGAAATACAGACAATAGTGCACTACGTCACTTCAGATAAAAACAATTTGAAAATCGGATACAAATTTTTAAACGTTTCTCTTCTACTACTAACTTACTATTTTTGGCATCATATTGTCTAAAATAAACTGTTTATGAACGGTTATAAACTAACTTATAACATCGCACTAAATAATACGCTTAGAAATTACTTCATTAGGTACTATTAACAAAAAGTTTTAGGATGTATTAATTATTTACTAGTCACTGTTCACTTCATAACAGGTCCATTACGGGTAACAGAACTAATGCAAAAACTGGGAATATTAACAAATCATCATCATCATCATCAGCCTATTGCAGTCCACTGTTGGCCTCTCCCGCAGCACGCCACTGGCCTCGATCTTCGGTTGTCCTTTCGCACTCCCGACCACAGCTTTCCTATTTACCTCCATGAATAGCATCACTAACAAATACCTAATAGGTAATTAATTTCAAATGATTTTTTTTTCTAAAATTAAAAAGACATAACCTTAGATTTTTTTGCCTTATTCGGTTGACTATTGAAGTTAACCTTACTTTGTCTGGCATTTTTATAATGATACCTAATCAATTATTTTAATGATGTGCCTGTGCATCGTCAGGGTAACACCTGCTTAAGTATCTTCCTACTTACAGATGATAGTTTTCTACCTTTACGTATGGGTCCTATAAACTTAGGTATGGGTCCTATAACATAAATATTTTTGACAAATTGTATTATGATGTATTTTTATGGTACCTATAGGGGGGCAAACGAGCAGTCGGAGCCATTCTAATGACTACCGACGCCCACAGACATAGAGGCTATAAAGATGCGCTGCTCTCTTTTCTCCTTCCAGCTCCATGGGCCACCGGCTACTTACACAACGCACGAAACACGACAGCACAGTCACTTTACGCGCGTCTCGTGTACCTAAGCGAGAGGTACCTACCTCCCCGGTGCCGGCCCAATTTGGCTGCATGCAAGCATGCAGTGTGGCACTACCTCTTACTAGGTGTGTTACCCATAAGGCACTCTGTGCTCTCTTCCTACCCCGATGGAACTGGAGCTGAAATGTTATTTGTACGTTGTTGTTGTTGTTTTGTACATTTTGTTTTCATGCCACATACATAGTTTCACAAAATTTCGATATTTAACGGGTACATGTTCTGTCTCAAAAAACTCAAAACTATCGGTTCTTATTGATTGTAGATGTTATGATGGCTGTGGATTCCATTCAAATGACTTGACGTCTTTTAAAATGGAGAAAAGAGAGAGAGAGATGTATATTGTTAACGATAAGATGTTACTTAAGCTAGAATAATCTTTAGGTAGGTATCATTATTGTAACAAACTAATTTTCGCATTTATAAAGGTAACTTCATCTTAAAATAAAATCTAGAATGTAACGCAATGCCAAGCGCAAAGTTAATAATATTTGGAAAATCGTTAATTACAAACATGTACCTACATTTTTTTCTACAGTATAAGGGTCAAACGAGCTTTAGAATACGTTTGTTAACTACCGACACATATAAATATCCGCATAATTGTTAGCTAGATGTGTGTGCTTCCGTCATTCCTTACAATGGGCCACCAATAACTCACAAACCGCACTTGTCACTTCACGACGGTATTAACGGTCTAATTCAACTACATAACACTGCCTTTTACTAAAAAACTAATTAAGGTTAGCTCCAGTGACAATGAAAATAAAGTAGGGCATTTGAACAACACTTACATATTATTATTCATGTAGCTATAAATACGGCCATGTACGTACCATTAGCGTTAAAATAATTATATAAACTATTATACCTGTTAGTTGTGGAGAAACAAAGAATAAATTATGCAAATGCACAAAATATACTTCAAACGGCTCTTGTTTTTAAGATACTAGTAACGCCATCTGTGATCGGAGGGAGTAACTAATCTCGTGTTAATAAAAGTTAGTTTTTCCGCTATTGTTTGCAGTTTTACAATGTCTCTTTACTTTTATATAGTGTAAGGGAGCAAACGAGCAGTCGGAGGCATTTTCTATCGATGCCCATAGACATCCGCACCGTTGCTGTTTATGCATTGCTTTTGTTTGCCCTCTTTCCTCCTCCCTCCCCCACGGGCCACCGGCTACTTACTAACCACACGAAGGCACAGCTGTCACTTTACACCGGTACCGTGTAAGCGAGAGGTACCTCCCCAGTCGTGCCCAATTCGGGTGTAAGCGGCGTAGCACTACCTCTTTCTAGAAATTGTTGTCATCCTAAACAGACCATATTTAATTTCATTCAGTCCTATGCGTTATTGGCCCGTGACATAACAGCGCTTTTTTATTATTTTTTATGGTTTTTTTATAGCATAGGAGGCAAACGAGCAGTTGGGTCATCTGATGTAAAGTGATCACCAACGCCCACAGACATCCGTAACACCAGAGGTCTAACAGGTGCGTTGCCGACCTTTGTGGAAAGAATAAGCTCTTTTCTTGAAGATCCTAGGTCCCCCCCTAGGTCGTATCGGTACGGAAATACCGAGGGGGGCGGTTGATTTCAAATTGAAATGGTGCGCGGTATGAAATGAATGGTTAAGTAATTTAATGACTATCAGCGTCGGTGTACAAAAATCGCTGTTTTTTTTGGTTGTCTTTGGTTTTGTAAGCAGGTTATTGTTATTTCCATACTCACATACTGTAAGTCTGTGTCCCCAGTAGGAAAACTGTTAATGGCGGACTGAGTTTGAGGCGTATCGGTTTACGCCCTTTCATATATTTGAAATGGAGTGTCCACAGTTTGCTAGTTTTGGGCTCAATTTACGCTGTTTGTAGCGTTACATACGACTGTCTCAGTTAGCGACCGACTCATAGCAAAATAAACAACAGTTTGCTTCCGACCTACGAAAATTGCAGCTAACTCGAATTTCAGTTCGCCACAAATTTGCTGCTCACTCTGTCGGCCGCGGACAGTTTGCCTACTGGGGTCACAGTCTAAAACAGCTATGCGACTAACGCAAGATTTTGAAAGTTAACAATTGTAGCATGTTAGTTTCGAGATAATCAGTATTTTGCTTTTAAAATGTGTGTGTGTCACATAGCTACTTTTACAACCGCAACGATGACCACAAATCAATTATCATAGGACTAAGTTTCATCTTTATCTTCAACATAAACCTGCTAGGTACAATTATTTCCCCCTCGACGGATCTCCACCTTGTCGTGGTGCGGGGGCTTAGTAACCGTGGCTTGGACAACCACGGTGAACCAAGAGGGATCCCTGGAGGGGACGCCCCGAGCGGGCTTGGCCATGGGCCCGTTCTGGATGAGTCCGTGAAGGAGGGGTCGCGGGAGAAGAAGAGATGCGGTGTGTCGTTGCCGTCCTCCCTATCCTCTGCGACCTTTTAAACGGGGGGACGCTCCGAGTGGGCCCGCTCTGGATACGTCCAAGGGGGGTGCGGGGGTTGGAGTTTTCTGGTCTCTGCAGCCAGGAGGGGTCGCGGGAGAAGAGGTGTCTCGGTGTGTTGTTGCCACCCTGTCTCCCGCGACCGAACGAGGGCGCACCGTCTGTTGCGTTGGCGGTGGGGCCGCAGAGGAAGAGGAGATGCGGTGTGTCGTTGCCGTCCTCCCTGTCCTCTGCGGCCGCTTAATGGTTGGCCCATGGGTGGCAGTGTCGGGGTTGGGCCGTCACCCTGTGAATGGGGGTCTTGGAAGTAAGGCGCGCCTTTGTGTTTTCACATCCGCACTCTTAATGTTCATTGCCCTCCCATGCTTCCAACGGGTTGCTACTAAGCCGCACGAAACCCGTTAACATAGTCATCACTTTCAAGTCGGTAAGAATTTAAAGAAAGGTTTATTCAATGGTAACCACATCCCATGTATATTGTACACCACACTAACTTAAAGACTACACTTTCATGTCAAAGGGAAACATTTAAGAAACCATAAACCAGGAGAAAGTATAAACTATTTCCTTATAGGTTTTGTGAGCCAATAGCTTTGAAGTTTAGTAAGAGGTAGGCAAAATGGTAGGCCACGCTGCATGGTAAGGTACCTCTCGCTTACGATACCGGCGCAAAGTTACTGCTATGCTGTCGCGTTTCGTGTGGTAGTGAGTAGCTGGTGGCCTATATAGGGGAGGGGACACAGTTGGTAGTGATTAAAAAAAGAAGTTTTAAATTTATGATCCAAATATTAGTCAATTTGGATCATAAAATTTTTTATTTTGATTGATATGTGAAAGAGGTAGCATAAAGGCTGCGGGGAGGTACCTCTCGCCGTCAAGTGTAGCCGTGCTCGCCCGTCGCGTTTCGTGCGGCTCGCGGTCGGTGATCAGCTGAAGGGGTTGGGGTGCAGACAACTTATTTACATACTTGTAAACTGTGAGGATATTTATGGGCGTCAGTAGTCGCTCAATGGCTCCAATTGCGTATTGGTCTTGAAACCAAACTAATGTTTCATTTATAAATTTGTTTAAACCCGGTATTTAACTGTTAAATCAGGTTTTACCTAGTTAAAATAAAAACAAAAGAGGTTGATATTTATTATTACCCTTTTTATATGTGTGGCCCATGGAGGTGGGAGGAGAAAGGAGGGCAGCGCAGCTGTATAGCCTCTATGCGGATGTTTGTGGGCGTCGGTAGTCATGAAAATGGCTCCGGCTGCTCGTTTGCCCTCCTATATCGTAAAAAAAACCCTTTTTATAATTAAATATATAAATATAAATAAATAAAAAACATTTTCCTATATTATTATTTATCAAAAGGTAGTGCAGTGCAGCGAAATTGGGCCGACACGATCGGGAAAGTACCTCTAGCTCACATAGCAAAGTCGTGACAGCTATGCTTTCGTTTTTCGTGTAATTTGTGAATTTCTCGCGACTTGTAAGCGAGGAGATAAGTTGAACATCTCCATAACTTTTTTTTAATACTACAAGGGGGCAAACGAGCAGTCCGATTCATGACTACCAACGCCCATAGACATCCGCGCACAGGTTATACAGATGCGTAGCCCTTCCTCCTACACGGGCCACCGGCTACTAACTCCGCACGAAACGCGACAGCACAGTCACTTACGCCGGTGTCATGTAAGGGGGCAAATGAGCCAGAGCCATTTTCTTGACAAACACAGCTGATGCGTTGTCTTCCTCCTTCGCCGTGTGCCAATTCTTCCAATCGCCGTCTGCAGTGATCCCGGATACACCTAGCCCCAATCTAATCAGATTATAAGAAGTATTTGTATACGCAAGTTGTTATTGATAATGTTCGCTGTCGTATCGCACCTTATAAACCGAACAGAACAGTTACAATTACCCAACCGCGCGCCGTAAACACCGCTCTTTTATGTGTGGCCCAAGTGACATTATAATGTTATGGCGGATTCCATGTAATTAGGCGAGCGAAACGAGCCTACAGTATCCCACTGCCAGTACATTTTCGTGGTACACTTTACGGAAAAACTATCCCACTGCCAGTATATTTTTTTTGTACACTTTACGGAAAAAACTATCTCACTGCTAGAACATTTTTGTGGTACACTTTACGGAAAAACTATCTCACTGCCAGTACATTTTTGAGGTACACTTTACGGAAAATGTATCCCACTGTCAGTATATTTTTGTGGTACACTTTACGGGGAAACTATCTCACTGCCAGTACTTTTTTGTGGTACACTTTACGGAATAAACTATCTCACTTCTAGTACATTTTTGTGGTACACTTTACGGAAAAATAATCCCACTGCCAGTATATTTTTGTGGTACACTTTACGGAAAAATACTCCCACTGCCAGTACATTTTTGTGGTATACTTTACGGAAAAACTATCCCACTGCCAGTACATTTTTGTGATACACTTTACGGAAAAACTTTGGGTTTTTACCTTTGGGTTTGGGCTTTAGCATAGTGTTAAATGTGTTATAATGAGAAAATTTGAACGTAGCTTTAATATATTTTCCTATAAAATCTACTGTGTTATAGGATTTTATGAAATTTTGCACTGACTTGATTGATTCCTACCTAAAATGACATAAATTACTTTTATCCAAAAATAAATTAAGGCGCGGTTAGTAAATCTATAATATTAGCTATATTATATAAATTTTTGTGTATATAAATAAATGAGTATGTTTATTATTAATTACATTTTCCCACAGTATGATATAAACATAATTCTAGCCGATGTCTTATGTTTACACGAATATTACATCATATTATATACTCATTACAATAAAACTATAATAACGGATTTTATTGTATATTCTAGCTCTTACAAAGCTATATATGATTAACTTATTATGTTTGCGTCATGTAGCATTTGCCCACTTGCATACGGCCAGCATATAGCTAAACTACTGGTTAAAACTTCTGCGCCTGCCCTTGCATTTTTAGCCTGGTTTTGAAGAACCAACGATCTACGATAGTAATATTTTATTCTCTACATCCACAGTTACATCCACGTAAATTCTATCCCTGGGAAAGCGTGAAATCATATTTTTTTGGGATGAAAAGTATGCATGTGCCTATGTTAATCCCAATTATAATTAATATTTACACTACTGCCATCATATCCAAATAACATGAATTAAAGAATAACAAATATACACACATTTGGGCAATTTTGTAATATTAATACGACCACCGCTGCCGCTCGTCGCGGGTCCCACACGCCAGTCACCCATATTATACTGTCCGTATAGCGGCGTGAAATATAAACATGCGCTCTTTTTGTCCTAAGTGATCCGGCTCTGGTCAACGTTGATTTTTATATCGGTTAAGAGCATTACACACTCATTTGCGGTCGGTTAAACATGTCGCAACGACTGCCCAAGCGCTGCTCTACGTACACCGTCATTTTACGTTATCTACAAATGAGTAGACGTTCTGTCATGGTATTTGAGTTAAGTAAATAACACCCTTGGCCATAGCCGTGTAGGGAGAGGAGGGAGGAGGGCAACAAAGCTTCGATTTCTCGTTTGCCCTAGTATATTATTTTTTAAAAAATCAAGTCTGCCAAATTCGGTGATGGACGCAGTAGCTAAATACAAATGCAAACCAACTACATTATACGCGCTCACCGAAATAATGTCTCACACTGGCTTGTAAACCTCACATTGTGTCTCCTAAATAGATCATTGATCTTACCCTTTTGCAGAGGGGGCACCTGCAGGTGGCCCCCTGGTCAAATACTCAAAGATCATGACAGACACAAGTCTAATAATCTGTAGAAGAAATTCCTTATTTGTCGTATTGGATTAGGTCCCTTTTTAAAGCATATCTATCATAAAACCTTTATTCTTATCATCTAGAAGCCCTTTAAGAAGACATCTGTATATCATCTAATGTCATACTAATGTGCATTTGTCTTTGGACGTTCAATGAGTCAGTCTTCTTTGTGTATCATTCGTGAATCAGATATTACACGTGATGTGCTGAATAATTATTTTAGGTTGAGGCTTTTGTGTTAATGATGTAAATAATCGACGATGAAGAATCTGACCATGATAATAATAATTAAATTAGATATTACAAACTCCATATCGGGATGTACATCTCCCATCTGCGGGAGAGAGGGAGGTCTATTCCCTTTTCGACCCCTTAATCTCGTCACCATGCCAATAACGCTTTTTTGCTAGTTATAATTTGTGTCTGTATATCTTTCTTCTCTTTCTCTTCTCTTCTTTCTCTTTATAACACTCATATTGGGATTCATATCCCCCATTTACGGAACAAAAGTTGGTCGACCCCCCTTTTGTCCCCTCCATCTGTAAAACAACATAAGTTCAGGTCCGAAATGAAAATGACCTTAGAAATATCATCGCATTATAATACGAGGTACTTAATAGTAGGTTACCTACTCGGATATGTAAATATCTAATTTATTTAGTTTATGTAATATGTAAGTTAATTCGCTCACCTACTTGGGTTAGTTGCATATGAACAATAGTTCGTCACTTATTTTTAATAAATGTTTTGCTACATTGCAGCGAGATAGGTAAAGCACGAACACGAACTGTGAGTTTCTGGTGACCCGAAAGGGTAATACGGGCATGTCGGCGGCATGAATGATTCCGTTGTCAGCGACGGTAGTCAACGAAAGTTTCCAACTTCCTTTGCCCCTTATGCTACAAAAAAATCATGTAAAGTCAGCGTGTATCGGAAGTCACTGAATAGAAACAGATTTTCATAACATTAGAGCATTGCTAAATTAAAAGTAGCCTGACATTAGTAGACGTATTGAGGCTGATGATGATGATGTATAAAATTATACTGTTAAGTAAACGTATAAATATTATACATTACTGGGTGTATAATAAAAATGTTTCGGAGGTAACAAAAACATCGCAGACAGTAGACACATAGGTTTGAATACATTATAATAAAATTGCAATTACATTAAATCCATGTCAAGTGGTGCGGTGTGGCGCATGCGTTAAGGAAATAAAGTAAAAAAGAGCCAAGTTCTGTACAAAATATGCCGAAATCAGAAAGAGAGACTTCAGGAAAAGGGCTTATTCGTATCTAAAAGGTCGGCAACGCATCTGTTAGCCTTCTGTTGTTGCGAATGTCTATGGGCGTTTGTGGTATTTTAAACAGGTAGCCCAACTGCTCGTTTTTTTTTTTTTTGATATAGGAGGGCAAACGAGCAGCCGGAGCCATTTTCATAACTACCGACGCCCATAAACATCCGCATAGAGGCTATACAGATGCGCTACCCTCCTTTCTCCTCCCACCTCCATGGGCCACCGGCTACTTACACACCGCACGAAACGCGACATCACGTCACAGCTGTCACTTTACGCCAGTCTCGTGTAAGCGAGAGGTCTCCCCGGTCGTGCCGGCCCAATTCGACTGCATTACCTGTCGTTTGCCTCCTACGCTATAAAAACGTGTAATTTAAACGATTATGAAGTAACTTAACTAGGTTGACTATATTATTACTATTTATATAGCTAGTTAACTTGATACATGGCGTAATGGTTATGATTGTAGTTTGAACACTATACAATAATGTCTGGTTATTATTGTACTAACGTAATATACATTTAACAACTCATGAACTATAAAATGGTTGTGTAATTGTAAGGGAAGACCTTTAATCAAAATGCAATCATTAAGTTAATAATAAATACTGATGCATGTTTAGTCACAAGTGTCTATAAGTTTATGTATAAATAAAAAATACGCTAGATAGACTATGTCCTACGATAGGCACTAGCTTCGCAACGCTCAGTAGATAGAAGTTGAAATGAAATAATATTTTTATTTGATAGTGGATGTATATTTAAAATTAAATATTGAAAAATATACATAACATGACAATTTTGACTCATAATAGGACTTGAATTAATAACTAAGATTTTATACCATTTCCGGTATTTATCGACTTAATTTTACATATACTATTAAAAAAAACTAGATATAGTGGAAGTTGTATTAAATGATTATTTTTATTTATTATGAAATTCCATCAAGGAGTGATATTACACTCTATCAAGTATAGTAGAAATATTTTATGTAAATTCTATTCGGCATATTTCGGCGAACTTGGCTGTCACGCAGTCATGCGTCCAGATTGAGATCTAAAACAATTATTATATGAATATTTCATATATAAGTTAACATTTTATAATTGTTGCGACCTCAAATATAAAATTAAATATTATAAATCATATAACCCACGCTAAATTATAAATGTATTTAACTTAAACCACCATTACGTAATTGACGTGCTCCTGGTGTTTTATAGTATAGGGCGATATAGTATAGGCGATATAGGAAATGGGCAGTTGGAGAAATCCGGCTACTACCGATGTATAGGCATGCCTCAACAGTTTGCCCTCCTTCTCCCCTGCACTCCTCAAAAGGCCACTCTAAACTCAAAAAGAGAACAAATATATCGAAGCTTGCAATCGGCGAACCTAAGAACTAAAGTCCTGTACAAGAGTTAGTAGTGTATTGCCAGGCGTCCGTCACTCGCTCGAGGTACCGCGTTTTATACCTACGGCTCGGGCTATCTTCGAAGATATCGGCGACACAGGGCCGTCGCACGCTCGCGCGTTCACATATTGTGCACTGTACGATTTTCGCGTTTAGTGAAAAATGCCGAAACCAAGTAACAACTCTGAAGTGCATGGGTATAAAAGTAAAAAAAAAAACAATGAAAATCGTACCGCGTTCAGTTGCACGGATTATAATATTTTTTGTGTTTTTGATGTGTTAGATACCTATTTATTATTATACGCTATTTTAAATACGTATTCAAGTTTCTACCTGTTTATTTATATCGAGTACAGAATGCTTAAACATTACTTTTACGGGATACGTTATACGGGAGCCCATGTTTGATATTTACTTAATTTTTATTTAATTATTATTTATTCTGTGAAAATTTCAGCATTCTAACTATCACGGTTTATAAGATACAGTCTAGTGAGAGACATACAGCGGAGGCTTAGTAATAGGGTCCCATTTTTACTTTTTAGGTACGGAAACCTAAAACATACATGTATTGTATATATAAATATTATGTAGGTAGTTAGGTACCTACTACGTACTTAGGTACTTATTTTTTCTAGTACCTACCCCTTGCTTTTTTCATAGTACCTATAGGGGACAAACGATCAGCCGGAGCCAAAAAAGTACATTAAAATTCAAACTTTTTATTATCTATTATTTATCCGTTTTTATTTGAGCTATGGATTATTCCATCTAAAAACATCTTTAGTTTCATACTGAATAATGTGTATACATCTATTAAACTAATTCACGAATAAAAGTTATTAATATTTCATAATATTTTTTAAATATTACTAAAATCATTTTACTACCAACCCTTACGCATTTGTTCTATGACGTGTTTGCACGTAAGCCATACAATCTGCATCTCTAAGAGAGCGAAAATAAGGTGCATTTTTCTTCGCAGCGAACATGAGCGAGATTTTGTATGTAATTATAGCGGTAGGTATTGACACTTTTGTATGGGAGTGAAGTATCTGTTAAGTTTATTAATCTGTGGTATTGCCGAACTTGTTAATAAAGATAATAGAAGACAGCTACCCTCAGTCATTCAGACAAAGTTAGGTACTGTATCTAGCTTCGTATGCGTCTTCTCCCATCTGCAAGAAAGTGAGGGTAAGTCAGGTCAGGCTTTCCCATTTTTATGCTTACCATGACACGAGTGCCTTAGCGTAGATCCACTTTTTTCGGACCTGAACTTGTTGTACCGAAGTCAAGCCCAAAAGGACCCAAGCCCAAGAACACAGCTTCATCTCATTGCGAGGAGTGCTGGTCTGGCCACCAGTCTAGGAAAACCTAGACTTCAAAGGGTCGAAAGGTCTAGAAACTACCATAAGTTTAACTGTAAGAGACAAGACTGTCTGAATGGTGTTCCTTTGCCTTTCTACGTAATAAAGAATATTATTTATGAATGTCATTGCCGCCTAATCAAGTTGGTACTAAGGACGTTCCGCTTACTTGAACTTTAATAACTTGAAATGTTTTTCCATTTGGAGAGTAGGCATTGCCGAAAAAGTAATTGTTATTACTCTCTTGCTGCGTACCCAATTAGCGAATTGACTATCCTAAGTATAGACCACCATTCTTCTTCTCCGACGAGCAGTCGGTTTTTTCATTACCTACTGCCGACATTCTTCCTCCTACCTCCATGGGTCACCGGCTGCTTACCGCATGGTACGTGACAGCACAGCTGTCACTCACCTTTTCGTGTTAGCGAGAAGTACCTCCCAATTCGGTTTCATGCAGCGTGCAGCACCTCTTACTACCTGAGGAGGTACTCCTTCCACTCGCCACATGAAGTAAACGATTCACTAAAAGCTCATTGCTGGCGTCTGAATAGTCTATTGTCTTTAATTTTTTTGTCAAACACAAAAAGCAAAAAATTGGTTTTTTTTTTATTTTAAATCTATTTTTGTGACACCTTTGTGTCTTTATCTCAAGATAAGCCAATTTTTTACTTATCTGTTTTGGTTTGGTGCTTTTTTTTTCGCAAAAATGATTCCATTGATATTTTTGTGTATTGTTTAAAGTGTTTTTTGTTATCGTTGTGTGTGCCGGTATGTTTAAGCATTGTAATTTTGCCGAATTTATGATACCGTTGCGTTGGAACAGGAAAACACCTAACGTCCTCAGAATAATAGTGGTAATTCGTGGAAAATTACGTAACTAAATAAAATTAATATTCAATTTAGAGACTTTATTTAGGAAGAAACATAAAAGAAAACTTGTCATTGATACAAAAGAACAATCTGTCCATGATAATAACAATAAAATTAGATATTACAAACTCTCTCATATCGGGATGTACATCTCCCATCTGCGGAAGAGAGGGAGGTATATCCCCCTTTCCACTCCTTAATCTCGTCGCCATGCCAATAACGCTTTTTTGCTAGTTATAATTTGTGTCTGTATATCTTCTCTTTCTCTTCTCTTCTTTCTCTTTATAACTGTCATATTGGGATTCATATCCCCCATCTACGGAAGGAAGGGTGGTCGACCCCCCTTTCGACCCCTCCATCTGGAAGAAAACCCCAAAAAAAACCGTCAGTAAATAAGCGCCTGTTTAATCCCCGAATAAAATAGCAGCCGTCGATGGTGCAGGCTTCCTTACAACAACTGACCGACATATTTATTTTGAAGAGCCGGCCGCGTGTTTACATTAAAAATATTTCTGGCCACACTTGCACACGACACGGCACAAGTATCCCTCGCCAAAATAAACCGACTCGCCTCGTGGAAAAAGTGTCTACGTGAAAAAACAGGTTTTTTTGCGCGTAGACTATTTTTTTTGTAGATCGAGATAAGTGAGTTGTTTTGCGGAGGTTGCGTGATTTTTTGTGTTTGCAATAATTAAGTGGTGTCGAGGCATATGACGGTATAGTTTACTTTCTATTTTTTTACAGAGACTATTTTTTTAGAGGGTATTGTTGAGACATATTGTGATGTCGACATCGATGCAGCATATTCAGATTCAGAGCTTTTTCGAATTCTTGCGCTAAAAACTTTAGAACTTATTTCATGGTTAAAAACTTTTTAAGACCGAATTTTTTAATAAAAATGATGCGGTGTCATTGCAGCATAGTCTAAGATTGTCTGGTCACGACAAGGTAAGTACCTACATGTTACTCTTGTAGTAGCAGAAAGTGACGGATTGTCTCTGCATCATTGTTATAGGAGGATGTCTTAAAAATCGCAATACAGGACTTCTGTATTTATCAATAATTGCAGAGAGTAATTGCGATTATTATAAAATTACACACGTACAGACAATTAAAATTTCCATATAAATGAATTCAAATAGAAGATTTATGTCCAGAAAATTATTTTTATTATTTATTTAACTAGATACGATTATCTATACATTTTAAAATACTTCGAGATGAAATTGCAGAACGCTGATATTTTTTTTTAATGTAAATTACTTTGATTAGATTTCCAGATGCACTGTGTAACTACGGTATTTAGATACCATAACGCTAGATGAAAATATCATAATAAAGTAAATAAACTTAAACATACATTTGTTTTCTCATTGTGTTAAACGTACTAGGTACGTTACGTTTAATTCTATGGTCTTCCTGACATTTTTTTGTGTAGACAACCATTGTGGTGTGTGAACCACGAAATAATAACACGTATTTTTGATGGATGTGTAATTATTTATATTTTATGACGATTATGTAGATTCGTATCTCCGGTCCTAGGTCGGGGTCCAAAAACACACACAATGCTGCCATTCCCGCTGGTATTACGACAATATAAATAATAATAAATAATAAATATCTGTGGACCTTACACACCACGTTGGCCTAGCCCCGTGCTAAGTACCGTAAGGACTTGTGTTACGGGTACTAGACAACCGAATATATTTAATATGTTTATAAATTTAAGATTTTTATTAAAAGAATACATATAATATATAGATAAACATCCATGACCTAGGCGGGATTCGAACCCGCGACCCCTCGCAACATGCTCCGCTTATCCGAGCCCTGTACCACTGCGCCAGCCGGTCGTCAAAAATACGCTCAATACGCCCAATTGGCATGCAATGCAGAACCAGCACGCCACATGAAGACATCTCGCGTGCCGCATCCGTTCTCCTTGCAGAAGTCGATCAACTGATGCGCTAACTGCTTTGTTTTAACTATTTGGTTTAAGGTCGCAGTTAGCCGCACATCCGCACAATTACGCCGCGGTTAGTTTAACCTCACGTTAGCGAGTGATCGAGTTAATTGTGATTCGTCATTATCAGGCCGCTGTCAACTATTTTTTTTTAATTTACTAGCCGCGCCCCGCGGTTCACCCGCCTAAATTTCGATCCCATAGGAACATTTTTTCGGGATAAATACTATACTATATATTAATCGAAGTTACTCTCTATGCGTGTGTCAAATTTCATCAAAATCGGTTCAGCCGTTTTTGCGTGAAGGAGTAACAAACATACAAACTTTCGCATTTATAATATTAGTAGGATAAGCAAGATAAGTGTGTAAGTGGTTGATATGCCTTGCTAAAAAGTCCAACGTACCTATACGACTATGTGGAGTAACAAACATGCATCCTTCGGTCGTGGTTGTTGCACACCACACGAAACGCGATACAGCTGTCACTTCACGCCGATATATATCTTGTAAGCGAGAGGTACCTCCCCGATTGTGTCAGCCCTTGCAGCATGGTAATTAAAACGAAAATGAAAGTAATTTTTTGTTTTCACTTTCATTTCCCATTGCAATGCAACATGACACTACCTCTTACCATGGACGCCGGCAGCGGGGTGCAAAAGGGGTGCAATTGCACCCCCATATCGGGAAAGAAATTATTAGAAAGTAGCCATTGAAAAACTCTGTATTAGTCATTTTGGCGCAGCCTAAAGGCGCACTATGCTTATTTTATTCTTTAGCCAGTCCACACGGCGCGTCTCTAAATTATTGTGTGTGTCTTTTGTGTTGTGGTCAAACAAATGTTTTTCTTTCTTTCTTTCTTTCATTGTCCACAAGCTATACATATTAAGTTCTATATTTTATATTGGTTAATAGTATATATATATATAGATACAGATGTATTTGTAAGAGGTAGTGCCACACCACATTACATGCAGTCGAATTGGGCCGGCATGACCGGGGAGGTACCTCTCGCTTACACGAGACCGGCGTGAAGTGACAGCTGTGCTGTCGCGTTTCGTGCCGTGTGTAAGTAGCCGGTGGCCCATGGAGGTGGGAGGAGAAAGGAGGGCAGCGCATCTGTATAGCTTCTATACGGATGTTTGCGGGCGTCGGCAGTCGTGAAAATGGTACCGGCTGCTCGTATGCCCTCCTTTACCATAAAAAAAAACTCCCTGGAAATAATCCTGGCGGCGCCCATCGCTCTTGCTAAACATACACCGTGGCATCACTTTAGTCTTCTCAGTAAACGCGATGTGTCATTTCAACTTTAAATCCGCACAGCAATTACCATTGACGTCACTCGTTAATATTCCAGTTAAAAATTGTCCGCAATTAAAATGTCGGTACAACTTGTATTTGTAACTTCAAAAACGACTTAATGAGAGATAACACTTGGATCTACTAAATATATGTTTTGATATGGTGGATTGTATATTAGTTTTATATGATATTGGCATACGTTTGCGATTTATATTTGAAAATAATTTATTTTTCATGACTTAATTCAGCCTATAAGTCATGTTTATGAGTCATGACCGACGCCCAAAGGCATCTGCTTAGAGGTAAAGATGGGTTCCTTCCTCATCCTTCTGCGTGGGCTACCTACACACCGCACGAAACGCGACAGCACAGCTGTCACTTTACGCCAGTACTATTAATTGTAGATAGGTACTTTTTTTAACGGGCTTTGGCCCACCCCTCGTTCCCACCGCTGCTGCTTCTGTGTCGCCAGGATCGACAGCGGCAACCACACTTGACTCATTGATATGGTCGTAGAGAGACCGAGGGAAAAGCTAAATCTGCCTTGGGACCCGCAACGAAATTAATCAGAAGAAATAAAAGGAGGAGTAGAAAGAAATTCTAGGTACTTGTAGGTTAGTATGTCATACTTGTCCAAGTTTGCGTTCTTTTGAAAATAATATTTTTTGCAAATACGAAAGAAGTAAGAGGTAGTACCACGTTGCATGCAATGTAGCCTAATTGGGCCGGAACGAGCGGGGAGGTACCTCTCGCTTACACGATGCCGGCGTAGAGTCTGTGCTGTCGCGTTTCGTGCGATGTGTAAGTAGCCGGTGGCCCATGGGGGTATGCTCTATGCGGATGTCTCTGAGCGTCGGTCGTAATTAAAATTGTTCCGACTGCTCGTTTGCACCCATATATTATTAGAAAAAAGATATTCATCAGAAAGATCTTACGGTATCCGATATGAAAACCGTATCAGACCACCATTAAGGAAACATGTTTGTAGACATTAAATCACTTGTCATCCAACGCTCCGCTCGTTTGCGCCGCGCAATAAAAAAACAATTAAACAGCTCCTTGACACAAATAGTTATAAATTGAACGTCAACTAATTACCGTTGCCAAACGTTGTGTTAATATTAACGGCCAGGTTAAATTTAACCGCGCAGTTAAGTCGAGATTTGCGTTGTATTTGCGATGTATCATTTACTAGCGGACGCCCGCGACTTCGTTTACATGAATCCGTTTCATTACCGCAGTAGGTTAAAAAGTAAGTCTATAAGCCTTCTTCGCTAAACGGACTAACTAATACTAGAAGAATCGGATTAGTAGTTCCAGAGATAAGCGCGTTCAAACAAACAAACAAACTCTTCAGCTTTATATTATTAGTATAGATTCAGACAGTGCTTTATTTCAGGCACATTGATCCATCACGACGGGGAAGTCATCTTTCACTCACATGACACGCCCGTGAAGTGAGAGCTATGCTCAAGGACCACTGGAGGAAAAAAGTGCAAGACGTTTGCTAAAATAAAGCGGCGTAATTGCGTCGGTAGTCGTCGCTCCGACTACTCGTTTGCCTTTTTGTCCGTAAAATATGTCTGTCATATCATCATCATCAGACCGGAGAAATGGTTCTTTTTTTTTTTTATTCAAAATAGAATTTAAAAAATTGCTTTTTGAACGTCAATTTCATCTACCACCGGTTCAACCCTGTCCTGAGAAGAACCGGCGAAACAAACTCGGCGGGCCTCATCAGCGGTTCTGGCTTACAATTATCGGGGTGAAGGAGCTTTGTCTCGTGAGCACGGTCGTGAAGTCCCGGGTTCGAATCCCGGGACGGACCAATAACAGTTTTTGGATTTCTCAATTTCTAATAACAGTCCGGAGTCAGGAAGTTGGCGGTGTTACACCCCCGTGCCTCGGGCACGTTAAGCCGTTGGTCCTGCGCCTGATCTCTCTCCGGTCGTGTCGGATTCCCGTCCCATCTGATTATGAGAATGAGAGAGTGCACTTGTGCACACATTTGTTTACTATAATTTGTCCAGAGCAACTGACTAGATTCTGTAAAGATGGCCGCTGTTGTCAAATTAGGCTAGAACTTATTATTATTACACTTACAGGTTATATCTGAAGTAAGTCAACGCAGAAGCATAATCATAGATTGTTTAGATGTTTGTGGTCGGATTCCATTTATAACAAACTAGCTTCCGCCCGCGGCTTCGCCCGCGTGGATTTCGGACTTCAAAAATCCCTATAAATTTTAACTTATTATGCTATTCTGATATGAAAGCTATATGACTGTAAAGTTTCATAAAAATCCGTTCAGTAGTTTTTGTGTGAAAGAGTAACAAACATACAAACTTTCGCATTTATAATATTAGTAGGATTTTGTTGTCTTTACTGAATGAATTTACGAACTTTTCAGTGCGAAATTCTACTCATGTCATGACAAAATGCATCTGATATGTCTTCTATCTACATCTGACTGACACACAAAAGCAACAAAACGGATTTAGACGAAATTTGAGACAATCGTAGACAACATACTAGGATATTACAGAATACTTTTTATCCTGAAAAAATAAATAGTTTTATACTATTTTCGCGGCTAAAACCGCGGGACTTAGTCTATAATATGTCTTCATACCATCAAATAACTGACAAGGGCAAAAATGACGATACTGAAAATCAGTGTTGGGGTCTGTCGTAAGCTTAAGTTAGGTCTCACGAAGTGATAGACCGTTACCTAAAGAACGCTGATTTATAGCTCATGATAGATATATTTTGTTATTTTATTATTATTACCATTAGCAACATTCCGATAGGCCGAATTGGCCTTTGGAATTTTCGAGCTACAGCCAATATCACAATTATGCGGATATTTATTGGTGTTGGTCACCAAAAGGCTGTTACATAACTAAAAACATAAAAATTCAGTGCAACTTCTTCCACACGCAACAAAAACAACAATAAAAACTAATTACACCTCTGCACCGTTAAGCATCTCCAAATTGTTCTAATTACACAAACATCTAAACATTGTTTGTGGAAAACGACCTCCAAAACCTAATCGCAGGACACATACGTACAACCTCACACAATACCTCACCACAATATGATATAGAACCTATTTACATTCAAATAAAGATGGTTTTTGAATAAATCAAAGTTTAATAGCTGTAAAATTAAATTTGTTCAGGTGATTCTTGCAAAGTTAGTCATTATCTCAATATAACAACATAAACCGTATGTGCATATGAATAAAGTCTATTTTAGTGTGCTGGGTTGTATGGTGAGTGTAGCTGTAACTTTGCACAGGTGTTAGGTAATCGACGTGAGAGTGGCGACCGCCCTGCGGATGTACAGGTACAGTCAATGATATATTGCAAATTTGGTGGCTGGTGTGTGCCACTTGTGACCGCGAGTGTATCTTTACTGATACGGAAAAGACTGATGTGAGAAACACTCTATCAATTTTCTTCATATGATTTACCCTTTTTGTAACTTGAATCTATGCAATTTTTTTATATTGTATACTTACCTGATGGTCGTAAATGTAAAATTGAATTGAAACTCAAGTGATAACATGAATTTCCATCAAGAAGTACATACACATACATACACTCCATCAATTTATTCTGTTCACTAAAGTGGGGTTGGGATGAGGGACGATAGATATTACTATCACTCATAACTATTCTACTATTAATACATTCGATACTTAGTATATATGTATGTTATTCTTTTACACAAAAAGTACTGAACGGATTTTGATAAAACCGACACACATAGATCGCAAAATGGCTCCTCCGGATTATTTATCCTCTATGAGCTGTAAAACTATATAGTACAGACACCAGCATGATTGTAATGTCAAAACGTGACATCTAGTCACAGTACAGCGATATGAGAGCGACAGACATCTCCCAGGAGCCTGCCCATTACTACCATGCAGCAATGTCTCTCTCGAGACCCAAGTGGAACCCACCAAGTCGGCGAGGACGAGTGTGGTCAGAGGAAGTAATTCAGGCGCGGCCCGCTTGTGCGCTGGAGCAGCGCGGCTTGCGCAAGCGCACGCGAGCAGCGACCTTACCCGCGCCACGTACTTTTACTATACACACACGCACACACACACCAGATAATGAGAGAAGGAGAGAGAAAGATATGCCCACAAAACTCGTATTTGAATGCGTCTTTCCCATCTGCGAGAGCGTGGGGTCCCAATTCCACCCCAATCCGAGTCTCGTCGTCCGAGGAGCACCCACAACAATCCTTTGAGGCTGTATTTTGCTTCTCTTTGCTTCAGCAACCAAAGTTCTGGCACGAAATAGAAAAAAAACAAGAAATAATTTATTGGAGAACAACAACCAAGACCACACTGTTATGTGACAGTGACATATGTCACCTAGATGCCAGAGATAGTTTATATATGTTCAGTACAGTCCCAGAGGGCCTTGTGCATAGATGGTGTGTGTCGCCCTGCTCCAGCTATGATGTATCGCGTATAACATATGCAAAGACCTGGTTTATGTATGTGTGCCTAATTACCATGCATGTACACAATCACACATTAAACATGGTGACAGCGGTGGGATTCGAACCCACGTCCTTCCGGACTGGTGGCAATAAGATGCTTTTTCCATTCTGTCTCAGTATCAGAACTGTCATTTAATTATCCAAAATTTTTCGCGTTGATGCTTTTTTTAAGTCACGTTTAGTCCAGAATGGCTGCTACAAACTCGGCAACAAATTCGGAGCTGTGGGTGAAATAGGAGATCAAGCATATAGATATGCGCATGGTTTTGAGGAAACAAAAATATGGTGGTTTATTTAAAGTCAACACTACTTCGCCCTATCTCAGATTTGCACAAGTACTACAACACTGAATTTAGACTCAGGATTTAAACGTCGTCGTAGTTATAGTACTTAATTAGTAGTTTTGGATACAGTTCTGAAGACTTATGATAGGCTTCACTTAACATTTAGTGTAGTTTTATGTGGGTGAAACTGCGGGGCGCAGCTAGTTAGTATTTTATTTAACAGTAAGCTACAAGAGCTCCGAAGGTACGGAGATGGGAACAACAAAACACACAAACAAACAATGACTGAGTGAAGCAGATGAACATTTATTATTCCGCCACTGCGAGAGCAGTCGTAAAGACGGAGCCAGATTTGGTGTTAGGGAGATTGTTCAATGTGCCAAATATATTTGCGGAAGTTTAATATGCATGTTTGTTAGTCAAGAACTATGGAATTTGCTTAAAATTTGGCACAGATGTAGACTATAAACAGGAAAAACATAAAAATGACTTTTTATTATGATAAAACAAAGAGCATTTCTAATATTTCTTTAAGTAAAATTTCTCTAAGTCAAAAAGGAATATTAGATTAGAGAGAGATATTCATTATAATGAAAAGGAATTACTTCTCGACAAACCGAAATAATATTCATTGCATGGTCTGGTAGGTTTTTAAAGTTTTATTTTACCGAGTGTACTTATTTAGCAATAGCTAATTTTTCACTACAATGATGTTACATAGCATGCCAAATTGTGCTACCAGGAGAACAACATGTCTGCAAACATTTATATATGCCTCTTTATATAAAAATCATAATAATAATAAATAAATATCCGTGGACTTTACACACCACGTTAGCCTAGCCCCGTGCTAAGTACCGTAAGGACTTGTGTTACGGGTACTAGACAACGGACAATATATTTAATATGTTTTATATAATTAAGATTTTTACTATAGTATCTACATATAACACATAGATGTTCCACGACCAAGGCGGGATTCGAACCCGCGACCCCTGGCGCAACATGCCCCGCTTATCCGAGCCCTGTACCACTGCGCCAGCCTGGTCGTCAATATTTCTCAAAGCTGATTTCCAAAACTACTGGGCCAGTTCTAATAAAATTTTGCACAGAAATATATGTGCCTTTTATAATTGAAATATGTGCTACTGGTAACTAAAACGCGCCATTAAAAACAACCATGTTTACGACTTTCACGAGTGTAAGTCAAGTGTGCACGTACCCTTACCTCCGCTAGACAATTAGCGCAGTAGCGCCAGTCACTGGCATCATTTATTTACTTGCACTCGTCACTCGCTCGCGACAGTGCTAGTGACACGAAAATCTGTCAACTCATCCCTCTCTAATAACTGCACTAATGGATGGTAAAACAAATGAACAGACAGATGATGTTATGTTTTTAATTATTTCGAATAGAAGGTCGACTTCTTGCTGCATTGTAGACTTTTCGAATCGGCCCGAACTCGCTCCAGATTGTAAAGTAAACATGCTAAATTCCATCCAAATTCGTTCAGCAGTTTTTGCGTGAAATTACATGTAGGTTCAAAGTTTCACACACGTAATATACTATTAGAAAGAGCACTTGAAGTCTTATGGCGATCACAAAGACTCGTGGTCACATACCTTTATTAGAAGCTGGTCTATTCCACACTGCACTAAACCCTACAACACACTATATCTTTGCGGTAATGCATTGTAAGCGGGAGGAGCTTTCAAAGTCGTGTCACGCAGCAGAGAACAACTATGATATGAACCCATTCATGGTTCCTACCTACCCCTACTTACCCCAGTAGGTACCTGTACTTATCTCCCATTGGGGGAGGAGGAGGAAGAAGATGTAACCTCTACGAGAATATCTATAGGCTTCGGTAGCAATGAAAATGGTTCCAACCGCAATTTTGCTCCGTGAAACTATAAATCCGTACAAAATTCGTTTCGAACGTCAACTTTAGTAAGAAAGCATTAGAAAATATGTCAACAACCCCCAACTAACATTAAGGAGCATGTCTCGGGGCAGCGCAGCAGTGGCGGGGGCCGTAGCGGGGGCAGTCAGTCGTTGTAAACGTTTTAATGGGGAACATTATGCAAACGCATTAACTTTACTATCCCCTAACGTCTGGTAGCTGTTTGTGGGGTACAAGCGACAATCGGGAGCGAGGATGCTTTAGAATCAATATGAACTCTGTATTTATTTATTTATAAGCAGTGTTACAACGTGAACAAAGTTAAATATGTGCCTTATATGTTAGGTATTAACCAGCTAATCTGAAGACATGATGAAAGATACGTATAAAATTATTTACATCTTGTAACCTGTACTTAAATCTTATATTTTTTGTATTTTTTTATGAAATTGAGACAATAGTACCCATATTATAATCCTACTAGTCCTACTAATATTATAAATACGAAAGTTTGTAAGAATGTTTGTTACTCTTTCACACAAAAACTACTGAACGGATTTTCACGAAACTTTATAGTAACATAGCTTTCATATCAGAATAACATAATAACTTAAAATTTTGTATCATTTTTGAAGTCAGAAATCCACGCGGACGAAGCCGCGGGCCGAAGCTAGTAATGTTCATAAAAAAGGATACCTTATGTTTCACAAGCTTTTATTTAGTTTGTCTTTTATAGAATATGTACGACATTAATTCAAATCTTTTAAACCATTTTTCAAACATCTAACAGGTCATATCGTCATTTTTCTCAGTTCCTGTAAAATAATTTTGTTTATCTGTTATTACTTTTATTTATTTTCTAAGGTTATAAAACTTATTTAAAAATATATACGGTCGAATTGAGAACCTCCTCCTTTTTTTATAGTCGGTTAATAAAAACACAAATAGTTGTGTAGGTGTATCTAGCCAGGGCTGTATCTACAAATACTGCCTATTTTTCATTATATCCGCTACCGCCTATGGCTTGGCTACAACATTTTTGTAGGTTATCTCGTCGTAATGCGTCCGGATACCTTTTGGTATGATTAAATATCTGTGCAACGGAGTCGCAGCGGCGTGACGCGGGTAATGGCCGCCTGTTGGAGATGTTTGTGTGTTAATTGTGGGCCTAATGGGTTTGTAGTTGAGACGTAGTACGGGGAGTCGTCGCGCGTCGGTTCAATCTTGTCTTTCGCTTCAATTGAACTTTAAACAAAAGTTGGTTGTTGTAGTAAGAGAGTTATTACCGCATTGCCACCGAAATGGGTAGGCATTTCTCACACACACGTTACCGCTGTAGAGTGAGAGCTAAGCTGTCGCGATTTGTGCGACGTGTCAGTTTATGGTGGTCCAATGGGGGGGAAGGCGGGAGGAGGGCACCGCGTCTGTTTCTTTATTATATGAAAGTTCATTGACGTCGGTAGGCATCAGAAGGCGCCGACTGCTCGTCAACCCCATTACATCTTAAAAAGAATAGCGTACTGTTAAATCCCTGTCGGTCAGATGACCCTAAGTAAGAGGTAGTGCCACAATGCATGCATGCATGTAGCCGAATTGGGCGGGCACAACCGGGGAGGTAAACCTCGCTTACACGAAACAGGCGTAAAGTGACAGCTATACTATAAAAAACCGTACAATGCACCAATAGCTAAAATATAAGCATGAATTTTTAACCCTATTTACATACACCAAATTCTTTTACAATTAGTACATTAAAGCGAATAAAATGTACCAATATGTCATTTGCCTAACTAGCAAGGCTATGGCAACATTATAAACCAACCCTCCGCTGCACGCTAACAGTCCGAGGGGTGAAAAATACCCCGAGTAGAAAAAATAATAACACCGTCTTATCGCCTTTTTACCGTTCATTCTTACATAAATAACGATGAAGGGAAATTAAATCAAAATCTTATTAGAATATTAAAAGTTCGGAGGCGTCTTTTAATGTCCCTCGCGGTGTTTAGGGACCCGTATTTCACTCAATTTGGTAAATGGAAGGACGTGGCGTAATCGACCATAAAAGCCATTAGAGGGTTATTTGTTTC
This sequence comes from Calycopis cecrops, assembly GCA_001625245.1. Lineage (NCBI taxonomy): Eukaryota > Metazoa > Arthropoda > Insecta > Lepidoptera > Lycaenidae > Calycopis > Calycopis cecrops. The sequence goes on from LUGF01005888.1 coordinate 574,070, forward strand.
CTTTTTTTTAACCTAATTAATCCGAGCCGATATATTCGATTTATTCGCTAGCTGGTTGCCGCGGCTGTGTCTGCTTTATTTCTTAGTGGTTACTATACCACTATACACGTATTACTAGCAGTTTAGTTTAATTTTTACACGTAGATCTTTTAGAATTTAACTTTGTAAATATTATAGAAATAGTAGATATAATAGAATATTACATTGTAATAAACTTTCCTTCTTCTTCTCGCTTATCTAAATTATTAATATATTTTTATGTTGTCCCATTAATTATATGACGATAGCTGCTCATAATAGATTGGTTATGAATTTTAAGACTAATTTTAAGACTATAAAATAATAAATAAATAGAAATTGAAAATAAAACACTTTATCTATCTAATATATAAAATTCTCGTGTCACAGTTTTCGTTGCCATACTCCTCCGAAACGGCTCGACCGATTCTCATGAAATTTTGTGAGCATATTGAGCAAGCCTGAGAATCGGCCAACATCTATTTTTCATCCCGATATTCCCATGGGATCGAAAGTTACGCGGGTGAAACCGCGGGGCGCAGCTAGTAATATATAAAACTCAAACATGACATAGCCATCTATCAACGCACAGCCCAAACCACTGGACGGATCAAGCTGAAATTTGGCATCCAGGTAGATGTTACGACGTAGACATCCGCTAAGAAAGGATTTTTAGAAATTCAACCCCTAAAGGGGTGAAACAGGGTGTTGAAGTTAATATGGATTTCGCGGTTGAAACCGCGGGGCACAGCTAGTGTAAAATAAATTACTATCGATTAATAACTATCCGCTGATCTTACATATAATATTTTACAATAAAGATTAAATTTAAAAGAGTTTCCACATGCGAAATAATTATTATCTAAACGCGAAATTTCCGCACTCGGCTCACTAGTAATAGATGAACCTTCTATGTAACCCAACCTGGGAATCGACTTCGGGTCCAATCGACCCGGCGGTCAACATCGCGCCGAACATTTCCAGCCTGCAGAAGAGGGTTGATGCGAGAATTCCGCAAGTGAAATAATTCAATCCGCTCCCTGGGAATAGCCGGGCCGTAAGTAACACGTATATTCAAAGAGCACCTCCCCGGAGTGAGGCCCGGCTACACGGCCATGCGTCTTGTCTTTGCCCGACGGCCGCGGACCGGCCGTGTCCAGCCGCTGCCGCACGTGCAGTCTTGATACTTGCTTTATGTTAATAATAATCTATACATTAATAAAAAAGCAAAATTTTAGTGTCTGTTCATTGAATATATTTACGAAAAACTAATTGGGGGCGATTTTAAAATAGTAACAGAACACTTTTCTATGATTTTTAATTTTTTTGTTTGTCTGTTTGTCCGTTTGTTCGGGCTAATCTCCGAAACTATTGGACGGGTTTTCATGAAACTTTACATTAATATAGCTTTCATATCAGAATAACATAATAAGTTAAAATTTTGAATAGTTTTTGAAGTCCGAAAACAACGCGGGCGAAGTCGCGGGCGGAAGCTAGTAAATAATAAAATCATTTGTTTTCAGATCGTGTTACATAAAAGTTAGTATAATTACAAACAGCTTGAAACTATTGTTGGTTCACACACAAAATTAAATAGAGACTCCAGCCTTAGCAGGCTCGACGTACCCGAAAATACATTGTATTTATGGTAATTATTTTACAAGCAACCCGCAGTCACTCTATTTCTTTAAGTAATGGTTGGTTAAGGTGTTGATATAAGCACACACATTTTCCTGATAAAAAAAGCAATAAAAGTTTACTTTATTTTTACATACAGAAATCTGAGATAAAACTACCATTATACATATTTACATATTTATTACATATTTTACATATTTTACATTCGGTGTTTGCGATGATATTTTGTGACGTTTACATACTAATTCAAAACAAATAGATTAGGTATTTATCAACTGAATATAGTTATTAGGTACTATTAAATCAACAGATTAGATTCGCGAGTATCTTGTTAAAGGGAAATGTAATTAACAGTAAATGCAACACACATAAAAAACTCAATCATAGGGGGTACCTCTTTAAAAAGAAAATAAAAATGTGTTTTTTCTTGTTTTGCCACTTTAGAATTGTATAACATGTTTTTTGGCTAAGTAAATATCCTGGCTGCTTTTTCGTTCTTGTTCTGTTTTATTTATTCTATATGATCACCGATGACAATTGGTACGAAATCGGTTTGTAGCGTAGACAGAGAGAATAGTTTCCTCTGTCTACGGTTTGTAGCCTAAACCGGTAAAGTATCAAGACGCCTCCGTCCGAGTCGTGCCGGCGGACCATCAGGGAAATCTTCTGGGCGGCTAGTGGTGTTTAATTTATACTGCGGAATATTCTTAAACTATCGGTTTTGTGGCGCGATTGCTGCTTATTTACGTCCGGCCCGAATTAGCCGGGCCCACGGGGACCCGGTACGTATTGATAAATGTACCAGCAAGTTTCAGTACGAGATGTGTGTGTGTGTAGCTGAATTGGGCCAGCACGGGGTGGTACCTGTTACACGATACTGGCGTAAAGTGCTCTGGCGTCGCGTTTGTGTGTAAGTAGCCGGTGGCCCTTGGTGGAGGAGGAGAAAGGACGGCAACGCATCTGTATAATCTCTATGCGTCTATGGCTTCGGTAGTCATGACGCCGACTCCTCGTTTGCCCTCTTCGTTTATAAAAAAAAAGTACCAAGAATTACTGGTTCGATTTTAATAAGAGAATTAATTACATATCAGCCTTATCGCTTTGTTAGGATCGTGAAGTTTTTTTTTATTATTTCCACAGTACCGTACTACAGTGACAGCAGTCACGTTTCGTGCGGTGGTGAGATGGAGTGGCCGGTGGCCCATTGGAAGAGAGATAAGCGTCACAGGATCTCCGTCTATCCAACGTGTCCAAAATTACAATAACTAAGTATTAATACTAAACCATTCAAAATGGTTTCATTCTAACAGATTAAACTCTCTGGACAAGGCACTTTATAATTTTCAGACAGAGAATCTTATTCATTAGATCAATTTATATTTTTAATAGCTAATTTAATAAGGATACAAAGTAATTACTTCAAATCGATCCGATCGTGTGTATGAAGCACGAAACTTGGGTCTTCCTATGGACTGTAATCTGCGATTTGAAAAGCATGTCACTAACATAGCGAAAAATTGTTTCTACAGACTAAAGATCTTATACCAAATCAAACCATATATAAATGAGGACTTGCGGGTGCGGCTGACTGAATCTCTTGTGTTGTCCAAATTTAATTATATGGACGCGGTCCTCGGCTCGCCTACTTTAGCGCGAACACAAAAATTAATACAAAGAGTTCAGAATGCTTGTGCCCGATTCTGCTTCGATATTCCATTGAGGGCTCATGTAAATCCATTTCTTAACCGTCACTCAATATTAAAAATGAAACATCGTCGTAAGTTGCACCTGGCTTGTTTACTATTTGGGGTTATAAAATATAAACAGCCCAAGTATCTCTACGACAAGCTAACGTGGATGTCTGAGCAGAGGGATCGAGGGTCTCGTCAATGTGCAAATCAACTCTCGATAGAACGTCATGGTTCAGCTGCTTTCAGGGGTAGTTTCCGGTACGCAGCCTCCAAATGCTGGAACAATATACCACCGCCGATGAGAAACCTGCATCATATTCATACATTTAGAACACGATTAAAAATATTTATTTGTCAACACCAGAAAACTGAGTAGGCGTATAAGCATTACACCAGTGTTTTTTAAATTAACGATATTATTAATTTCAAATGATAATAGCCTACTTACCATATATAATATCTCTCTTATGTCCATGCCGCAATGTGTTCAGCCTTCAAATGTGCTTGCTTCTTTTATAATTTCAATTTACCTACATCTTTACCGCATGTTTTGTTATAAATGTATAATTATTTTACTTTGTTTTTTACTTTATTTTGTATCCTGAGTGTCTATATAATATATGTTTTGTGATTTTTGTGTATCGTATGTACCTAATTATTTAAGTAATCCTTGTTTTATCGTGTAACTGTTTCGTGATCTCACCTAATGGCCCCAATGGAAGATCAGTGCTGATTTTAAATCACAAACACTGAGTTGGGACCAATTTGTGACACCTTTTATAAATAATAGTGCTTGTAATTAGTAATAGATTTGATGATGTAATGTGTATCACAAATAAAGGAATCTTTCTTTCTTTCTTTCTTTCTTTCAAAAACTAAAATTAAGTACCGATCTACTAGCCGGTGGCCTATAGAGGGACAACTATCGCCATCTACCTATAAACAGTTATGGTCGCCGCACACTTATCAACTCGGAAAGGGATCGTAAACGCCTCGCCTAGAAAAGCGAAGACGATACGATTACGTTACATTTCCCATTAGTGTGCGTTGCAGTATGAAGTTTCATACAAAGAA
>LUGF01005890.1:0-10307 GCA_001625245.1 Calycopis cecrops
TTATCATGAGAAAAATTATGTTTTATTTTGGCAAAATTTAAGTTACAAAAATATTTTTTTTCCCGAGTTTAATGAAATCAATTTACTTTTCTATTCTATACGAAACCTATAGCAGTATATTTCCTAATAGTAGGTATTTTTTAGGTATCCACAATCCACTGCTTATATTCGTAATTTCATTTCGAAAATCAGTCTTTTCGAAAACATGAGTTCCAAATATACCTTTTTCTTCGTAAATAATAATAATTTTCAATTTATAATCTATACAAATCCTATAAAAATATTTGTGCTATGCGGAACCAAAGTTGATCTTTAATAGATTATTTCCATTTACGAGTAATTTGCCTTCAAAATACTCAATTTCGGCACTTTTTACCGATAGCACCCTTAACATCTTTTTCACAGGACGTTGTATTTACGCCAGGGACCAGGCGTGAAGATGTGCCGTTGTTGTATTTTGTATTCCTGTGATGTTTTCACACGGACACACACACACACATGCATCAAATTGTGATAGTTTTTCCGTCGCTAGAGCGAGTTGTTCGCGCACCGAACGCAATTACACCGACAGATAAACAAACCCGTTATCTGCAGCCAGATACGCGGGCAAATTTATGTGTTTACGATAAAAAGAGAATTAAAAACTACCTTCAGTTCAAAGGGAACGAGCAACGACATTTACACAATACGACCGATGTAATTTACAGGGATTTGGCTTCAAACGTTAAAAATACCAACTGATTAAAGGTACGGCAAAAATGATAGATATTGTACTTTTTAAATTTCAAACACTGCAGTCATAACCTTTGGGTATATGATCATACTAGCTGTGGCCGGCGGTTTCACCCGCGTCACTGCAGCGCCATCTGCCGGGCTAATTTATAAATCTAAATCATTCTCAAATCCCCTTGAACACACAAAAAATTTCATTGAAATCGGTCCAGTCGTTTAGGACTAGTTCAGTTCAAGAAATATATATATGAAGATGTAATTAAAATGTTACCTGTAGGGTTGTAATTATAGTACGCGCGTTATCAACTGAGTCGTCGCGTCATAAATCATTTCTCTATATATATCTCGCTTGCACTTATGGGTCTTATGGAGCCGTCTAGTAAAGTGAGTAACAATATAACAATACTATCTCTTTTGACTTTTATAACCCGACGACTCAGATGATAACGCGCGTACTATAGTGTATATTTTGAGCATTTCATTTTTAAATTAGTAGTATACTATAATATTGATAAAATAGATAGGTACATACTATAACTTCTATCCGTTTGAGTACAGCATGACAACAGTTATACGTAGATATATACAAACGAGACTAAGGAGGAAACGTCATATAATTATGTAAATGTATTCCGTTGTCACCCCTCTGTCCGAGGAACCATGAAAATAATGTCGTTCATATTTCTCTCTGGCTCTGTACAGCGCTTTCTAGTGTTAATTCTATGACTTTGTAGGGAAAAATTGTTGAATAATGCTGTGCCTTACAATTTCACCCGCGAAAAACTGTCCCAAAAGAAGTATTCATTTTTTTCGGGAATATATTAAAAAATGTTTATGTCAATTTACTGTGTATTGCAATCTACAAATGTGAAAATTTTCAGCCAACGGATGGTGCACTAGAAATAGTAGCAAATATATACGTACAGGGATGTCAAACATACGGCCCGCGAGCCATATCAATCCGGTCCGCGGGCCGTATCCGACCCTCAAGCCATATCAATACTGCCCCACAGAAAGAAAAATCTTGTCTTTCTTAGGGATCTTACCCTTCACTCGATATCACACCCACAACACCACAAATACCCGACATCAATGAGCTAATAAGCTTTTTTTTTAGTTGAACCTGACGCATTATAAAACTAGTACATGGCCCTCTGCAATATTGAGTTTGACACCCCTGACATATAAAGTATAGTGTACTCATATTAGTATATGAGCTACGATAAAAGGTGTCCCAAATTAAGCTCATTATTAGGCCCACATATTCATACGCCTTCCTCTTATTAAATTCGGAACCTTAATTTAAAATTCTATATATAAAAATAAATGTCTGTCATTATGTCCTTTATACAATCGTAAACTATGTATTTGATCATGTGCTGATTTTATCGAAGTTGTTGTGCGTGAAAAGGTCCACGAGGGTTTCTTAGTTAAGATTTCAAAAATTTCAACTGTGTAGGTAAAATAGAAAATTTTATTAAGTGACGCGGGCCAAATCGCATGGCGCAGCTAGTTTTAAACAAAATGTCAGAAAGATAATATAATTTTAACGGCTATCATTACTCCATGAGTCACGATAAGGTTGTATATCTTGTATAACCCGTAGTAAAAGTTTCAATATGCTCTGAGAGCTAAGAGAGAATTACCAAACAACCCCGACTATGACGTACCTGTTATTACTTATTACACATTAAACAGCCTGAACTCCCGGCGCACACCCGAACTTCCCCTTTGCGTAGTAACCGAACTTCGCGAGACGAACCAAAGTGAACGAGAGAATGAACAAGAGTACGAGCATTGTTCAATACAATTAATAAATGTCTAATGTCTATATATTATGGATAGTTCATCAGCAGACGAGAAAATAATCATATTCAAGGTTAAGTTGTACACGGGGGCGCTATAAGACTTTAGGTCATTCACCAGTAGAGGCGGTAATGAACTATGTTTTAAATGTTGAATGGCGAGCTTTTGCATTTTTCAGAGGGAGGGTAGTGATTTTCGCGCGAGTGTAGTTATGGATGTTTGAAGATTTTGGCTAGCAAAAACCAGAACGATAAAAGGATTTATAGCACGAGGTATCATTACATTCGTATTGATATTGCGAATGACGATATGTTTATAATATATTTTAGGCAGTCTTTTTGGTTTTAAATTTATGCTAGTTTTTTCTACGTCATATTATATACACATCTATCCACAGACAAGAGGTCAGTGCTCCAAAGTCTCCCCTCGCGGAACTGCCGGCGGTAGTTAACAGATGGAATGAACTTATAAATTCCGACAGTCAGCGATGGGCCCGCGCTGTCTCGGGGGAGGGAAGATAATCCACTCATCATGCTGGTGTAAATATAAAACGAAACAACATTATTGTCTGAAAGTATTTAGGTATTAGGTAGATAATTTAGACTTTTTTCCAAAAACAAAAAAGATAAGTAATTTAGGTGGGTTTTTGTGTTTGTTAAATGATGAAGGTCTATCCTACTGTGTCTAAACTCTAAAGTGATAACTTCGCATTTATATTAATAATAAAACTGGCACTTATCTGTGTAGGTACATACAAGATATTTCGGTAACAACCTAATTTGTATAAAATTGAGAAAAAATCTCGACTTTAGCTGTCGGGATTTTTTTACCCAGGACACTTATGAAGACGAAACACCCCCGTAACGACGTTATAATCCGGCAAGTCTTTTAGGGTTTAAAAGACTTCAAAGACATACATATATTTATTTGAAAAATTACTCTTTAAAGACCCTATAAAAAGCTACCTCTACCTCTACCTCTACATGCCTCCCACCTCTCGCACCCGATCAACACAGCAAGTGATGCATTCTCTAATACAATCAAAGTAGAGCCTAGGATCCTATTTTATTAACAAGCAACACATAATCAATTAAAAAATAAAAACTCACAACTAAAAAAGCTCGAAAAAGGAAAAACGAATATAAAATTTTCCATCCACGTGCCATTTCCCGTCGCAAACAACCGACCGCGCTGATTGGAGTTTTCCACGGTCCCTCCTAATGGGGAAAGTTGGGCGCGGAAACTGCGGGGCAAATTGACAGCCCCGTCCGTCCCCGGGGCGCATTGTGCGCCCGCGACAGATACACATCTACACACACGCAATAATAGACAGGTAATGGCCACATTGTCACAGGTGTTCCGACATATTTGTATTGCCATATACCTTTATAGTAATTGTTATATTTGTGTTAAGAGAGTTATGAATATGGAGGAAAGCAAGGAAAGTGTGTAGGGGATCGAGGTATCTGTTTTTATGTGCCCATTAGGGGGCTGGCTAAGATATTTTATTAATGTGGTTATAATAGGTAAGATAGACTTGTTAAAGTTACTAAAGACGACATGTAGAAGAAGGTACAAGAAAGTAGAGTGGAGGCAAAGGAAGGATATTGCGATGCTCGCAGACCAACTACACGGTGGACTTCGTAGTCAGTACCTACAGGAAACAATGGGTACACCGTGATGATAATCAACGAATTAACGGGAGTCCCAAATAGAGCACACACAGCTCCAAGAACCAGAGTTCGAATCGAATTGGACAACGTATGTCTTCCAAACGAGAACACAGATAGTTAAATAAAAAAAAACAAAGCATAATAAAACACAATAACAACTAATATTAGCAGTGGACACAATAGAATAATTTGTTTGTAAATTAATGTGTTTTAAATGGACTATTACGTATAATTAACAATGGCGCAACGATTAAAATAATTTACATGACCAGCCACATATTAATTAAAATAATTAGAATGAATTAAAATTGGCACGTCACTTGTAATACACCGTGACAAACTCTCGACTGACGTGTCAGTGGCGTGCGGACGTGCGTGCGTGCTACAATACACAATCGCTGTAGTGACTAATGATGGACGATTAATATCATATGCACGCCAATTTAACACATCGATCAATATATTATGATGTTTGCCGAAAAGTCTGTTACCAGCAAGCAGCAGCAGTAACACAGCATTACAGCATCTTAATCTAATTAATACTTTTATTAAATAATATCCGTTTTTTTTTTACTATTTCCACTTTTTACTACCACAAATTACATTTAATACGACCGGTTTCGGTAACTCATCGTCAGGTATATCGAAACCGGTCGTATTAAATGTAATTTGTGATAATAAAAAGTGTAAATAGTTTAAAAAAATTATATTATTTAATAAAAGTATAATATACATTTCCATCAAGAAGTGACAATACATTCTATCAACTATATCTTAGTTTAAAATATAAATCTACTGCGTTGTAAAAGTTGATTTGAATTACACTTTAAGACAAAATCGATATTAAGAATTGATCAGTAGGTCTGAGAAAAGTTTCTGATACAGAGAAAATAATAGGCGTAATACACTTCATAGGAGTTCGACCATAACCACCGTGGTACAGGATTTTTATAAAGAAATTACTAAACCCACTACTAGGGATATAGCCCAACACTGCATGGAAAAATATAAACCCCCGACATAAAATTATATTTCAATGTACACATTCGCATTATCACAATTACCTAAACGTTAAAACCCGTCCAGCCTCTCAGGCTGTATCCAGGAAGTCCATTTCTAAAAATGTGTCTATTTAACAAAATAAAATATCAAGCAATTTTATTGAGTATGAACTTTGTGGCCATGTGGCTAAAAGTATATTTTTATCGTATACTGGTACTTTGGATTCAATTGTAAGTACGCTTCGAAATTCAGACGTTGATTCTAATAGAACAATATGAATAATTCAGATCAATAAAATTATTATAATGTAAGGGGCGGGCAGCCACTGTGAATAATAAATGGGGTCGGAAATTGCCAAATTCGACGACGCGTTGAGACCGTCCTGCGCCGAAAGCGAGGCAGATTAAAGCATGCAGTAGTCATCTGATCTAGAGTCTTCGTAAATTATGAGTTACGTGTACATTAGAATGTACGGTATCTGAATTAAAGTAAGATTACTGCTTACAGAGATATGGCAGGTTCTGGCCTGAAGGAATACCGGTATAGACTGTACAATATAATACAGCTGACTGAATGTACAATGTAAAACTTGTGTTTGACGCATAAAACACTGGATGGATTTGGACAAAATTTGGCATTTATTAAAACCTGGAATAACTTTAAATTAATTATTATTCAGTAAGAAAGAATAAATCTCTTTGAGATAAAAAAAATTTAATCCCGTGGCTCAAACTATGAAATCTACAATTAAATCATTTCAATTAACTGACAACTGATATGGAAAAAAAAATATTTTAGGATCGATACCAACCACTGACCTCAATTATTGCAATTTTTCTTACGTGCTTGAAAACTTAGATAGATCATCATATTCAAATAATTAATCCAATCCCACCGATGTCACATTTTCCCATCTCCATCCTCCATTCCTCATCAATGTTACATGTTTCAAATCTTTTGGAGGTTCTGAAATAATTACTTTATCTTATTATTCAAAAATCAAATTTCACGGTGTTTGTCTGCGATGGACACTGAAACTACTGAACCGATTTAAATGAGATTTTATAACTTTAGCCAACCTAAACATAGGCTAAATTTTATTTCCATTGCCGTGACATTTTTATTGCCACAGCAACGCGTGACCCGGTCAGCTTGTATAGCATATAATCAAACTTCATTAGCAACAAGTTGTAGTACAATTGAACACACCTTTGTTCTTATTTCTGAAATGAAATTGTAACACCGAGCGTTGATAAAATCACCGCGGTAACTAAGTGGACGTTCCGTCGCACGCCGCTCGTGTCCTAGGATTAGCATTTAGTATTTTACATATGAATGTACGAGATGCATATGAATGAAGTTAGTCGAGCGCAGCGATACCTATATAGAGAGCCTGCAGAGCGAAAAACTTCAACTAATACATTCTCACTTTGATAATAATCTACGGGTTCGACACTTTTTGTAATAGATAGTTTGTAGAGTAATAACCCGGTAGATCCAGTTTCCAGAAGTACGGGATTCGCCGATATTGTCACGACATTTTATATGATGTCCCGAGTCTCGAAAAAAGATAAGTCTCGATAAAACGGATAGAGACAAAGCACAGGCAATCTCTTTTATTGTAGTCTGAGAGGAAAAAATCCCGATTTCTATTAAATTTGTAATTTTAAACAGATATTTTAGTCTAGTATTTGGTTATACTCAAAAGACACAGATGACTTACAATTGAAGCTTGATCCACACACCATCCACTAACCTCAACAGCCTTATTTAATGAGACGTATATTCAACAATAGACAGAGCTGTCACTTAGCTTGTGATGTAAGCAGGTTAGGCGGTTTATTTTCTGGTTCCTCGACCTGGCCTAAATGCAAATTTCTATTCTGATTCATACGACAGGGTACAGTTAGGTCTCCTACAATGTTGCATTTAGAACATCCAAGATAATATCTAAAATGTTAATATTATCTTACGCAAAGATCATGACGCGGGTTATAAGTTGTCCTTTTATGCGATGGTCGCAAAATTATTGCCGTAGCAATTATGTTGAATGGGGATTAATCAAAATAATCCTGACGCTGTCAAGAATATTTATCCAGACCGATGGTTTTAGGAAAAAGCATGTTATACAGGGTTGATAAGAGCGAGAAGCATTAAATAAAACCACATATAGGTAGGTACTATAAGTGCCTACAGTTAATCCGAAACTATTATAAATAAGTTTACGACAAGTATACGAAAATACTTTTTTCAAACAAGTTAAATAGCGAAAAAATGTTATCACTCTTTGTACCGGGCGGCTACAGCGAGCACGGGGTGAATGACCGGCCGGCCATAGTCGGCGATCAGCTGCGATACAGCGTGTACGTAGTGAGAAAAAACTTTAAAAAATTCTGTGGCTAAACTATAGCTCCGATTGATCTGTTTATAGTTGTGTAGCCTGGGAATAATACACTAAATATGTGGTTTCATTTAATGCCTCTCGCTTTTATCAACCTTGCATGTAATACATAAAAAAACACAATAACATTAAAGAAAAAGTATTCGACAACTCTATTTTATAAGATAACCTCCTTATAATATTAAAAGCAGGCAAACGAGCAGTCCGAACTGTCCGACTACAGACTATAGCTCTATGTTATATAGAAACCAAATAATAAATATGTATATTATACCTTCTACATGTTTATAGACTACAGATATCAAACAAGAAGAAACTTGTGCATTTCGCTGAACTCAACACAACCATCACAGTTCCAACTAATCCTCAGATCGTCCAGAAAGTTCCTCACTAAGAAGCCGCTGCCGCTCGCGTCACACGTCACAAGCAGCTGCCTAACGACTCGCGTGACATTAATTAACTATTTAACGACACTACTGATGAGCTAATAAAGCGAGGATATAAAGCAGTTTTATGGCACTCATTTATTTCCGATCCCATTTCTGGAAGTATCAAAAATTTATTCAGTTAAAATTATAGACTACAGAGCCGCGGTTCGACCCATTTAAAATCTGTCGCAATCTACTTTTTTGCGACTTATGTTATTCCAAATTGTAATATATATTCCTGCCAAATTTTAATTGAATCCATTTAGTCGATTTTGTGTGAAAGAATAACGAAACGTACATATTCAACATTCACATCAAGGTACCTTAATCACCATAGAATATAACGTAAATATACATATATGCTCTTGAAATTTAAACTATAATCACCATAATAATCAGCCGTGGTTTAAAGTATTAGTCCACTGTTATTATGATGGATATTGACAGATGTCTTTCAAAGGACTCACAACACCCTTACACACGGCTTAAATAGCAGGGTTTAAGGATATATCACATTACTCGCTGATTCTCCTTCTCGTCCCTCTTTCAACGCCACGTAGGTAGCGCGATAACAAAGCATTGTTACATGCGACAGGTAACTTATCACCGGTACGTATTCACCAGGTAGACTAGCAGTGGGAGTCTTTTGATGAGTCCTGGTCGACATGCGCATAATTCTTGCAAAGACGTGTTGCCACCCTCCCCCCCTCCCCTACAATGGGCCACCGGTAAATAATAAAGTACAAGATTCGCAGCACATGTCACAGTAGGTCGATGTTATGCGCTAGAGGTACCTCCCAAACCGTATCCGCCCAGTCAAACAGTAATGAAGCACACGAACTCACATCAAGAAGTCAATGTGGGTATGCTTTTTGTAGTAATCTCTCAAAGGAGGTGAGCTTCATTCCAATTCGTTAGGATGATGCAATATAAGATATTCCGCATCATCCAGGTCGATACGGGTCATTATCTGTAGTTGGATGCGATAGAGTTGGGTTCTTCAAACTTGGGAGCGCCGTACAATATTATAGCCATGATATAGTGGAATTTGAAGATATAGGCATCCATGTTAATTTTGATTTCGTGTTCGGTCGGCAATTTTTAGTGCAGCAAACTTAAGACAAACCAGGACCAAAAACTGTATATCACTCCATTTAAGAACGAATAAGATTCTGAGGTGGTAAATGCTTATACGACATAAATGCGGTAAAGCTTTACAATATTTTTTTGCGTTACAAAATAAGCAATTGTTTTTCCATCCTTTATGGCATTGGTCATAGATATTATATAATAGTCAATATTATGGTCATAGATATTATATAAATAGAAAATTATACCATGACATCCCATAGGAAATTTTTTTCGGCATAAAAACTGTGATAATCTAAGTTACTCTCTATGTGTGTGCCAAATGTCATGAAAATCAGTTCAGCAGTTTTTCCATTAAGGATTAACAAACAAACAAACTTTCCCATTTATAATATTAGTAGGATAATGATTCGCCTGTAATAAAGTATAGTCCTGTAAACCTTAACGTCTACGGGATCGACAGCTGTAATCACCAATCTTTGATAAAATAATCTCATGGTCCCAATGGAAATATTAGAACCGAGGATCCTAGTAATTTAATCACAATTATTAGTAGGAAGTGATATTTTACAAGTAGGCAGTTTCATGACAAACCATTGAGGACTTTAAGTAAATTCACAAGTACGACTTTAATACGAGTCACGCGCGAACAATACTCTGATAAGCCTGATAACGCTATCAACACACTTGGTAAAAGTGTTCAATTATTGTGAGCACACAGAGTGGATTATATCTGGTAATCTAAAATGTTACAGATAGTCGCCATGTAGGGTTATCAACTAAACAAATATACGCTATAACATAATATTGCTCTTTATTACGTCTGACAAGCTCGCTGAAGATGCTGGCTGGTCAAACTCGGAAGGCTAAATAAAGAAAAGGAAAGATTGAAAAAAAAGCTAGAAAGTTGAGTGGAAGCCGCGTTTGTGAAGATGAAGTGTTGGTTGTTGATTTACAAGGTAGGAAGGCGATCGTGCAGTAGCCGGTTCGGGAGGGATGCAGGCAGAAGATCCATCGTCATGGTCGTGATCGATGGAGGCCTACGTCCAGCAGATCGATGAGCTGATGATGATGGTGGTGATGATTCGAAATTGTAATAGAGGATGGAGAATATATGTAATGTTCAGGATAAAACTAATGAAACACTTTTTACACTTTCAAATACACTGTATTTCT
>LUGF01005910.1:0-10132 GCA_001625245.1 Calycopis cecrops
GTATCAACCGAACTATTGCTACCCAAAAGTTGTTCTAGTTCGGTCAACCGGACTAACAAACGAACTTCTGTTACAAGAGGAAAACGACTAATTAAAATTATTTGAAACTTTTTAAATCGTGTTCTTTCTGAAGTCAACTTTTACAATAATAAATACCTATAAATATCCAAAGAACATAAAGTGTATCTAAAATCACGTACCTGCGTATACATTATGAGGCTCGATTTCTCGTTCATTCGATCTTCAGATCCTGACTTGTCGACTTGTGGTGTGGTAGAGAGCTTGACGGCACCAATTCAGCAGCCCAGCACCCTTTCGAACAAAAACAATCTTGAAAATGACATACAATTGACAAAGTACCCGCACATGAAATGAGAAAAGTATGTACAACACAATTTGAAGGACATAAATTTTGGATGTCAATGGGCGGCGGTAGTAATGAAAATGGCTCCGACTGCTCATATGCCCTCCTATACCATAAAAAAAGAAAAGAAACAAAGACGTCCTATGTTTTACTGCATATATTTAATTACGGATTTTCACTATTTTCTGCACCAGCTATAGAATAATAAAAGCAAGAACCACACATTTTCATGCCAGTTCCCTTATGAGGCAAGCCGAGACATGAAAATGTAGAATGAAAATTAATGAAAATGTTTTTATTCTAAATAGAATTATAGAAATTACTTTTTGAACATCTACCACCGGTTCAACCCTAGCCCTGTCCTGAGAAGAACCACCGAAACAAATTCAGCGGGTCTCATGATGTGATGAAATATAAAAATAAAAAATATAAAAATACAAATACATTTGCATATATTAAATTATCAGAGGAATTGACTAGTTCCCCCTCGACGGAACTCCAGCTCGTCGTGGTGAGAGGGCATAGTAACTGTGGCTTTGACAACCACGGTGAACCAAGAGGGAGCCCAGGAGGGGACGCTCCGAGTGGGCTTCACCAAGGCCCACTCGGGATGCGTCCATAGAGGAGGGGTCGCGGGAGGAGAGGTGTCTCGGTGTGTGGTTGCCTTGCACCCTATCTCCCGCGACCGAACGGGGGTGCACCGTCTGATGCGTTGGCGGTGGGGCCGCAGAGGAAGAGGAAATGCGGTGTGCCGTTGCCGTCCTCCCTGTCCTCTGCGGCCGTTTAATGACTGTTCCGCCACCCAGCGGATGGGCTCAGCCAATGCCGGAGGTCCTCTACCCGTCCCTCTGAATCAGCAGATGGCTGTGTGGATTAGGAAGACCGGCGTGGTGTGCTCCGTTGGAGCATTCGGGCCAGGGGTTAGGATGGGAACCTGACTCCCTTGCACGGTTTCGACGTGGGGCAGGGACTGTTCAAAGGCAGCCGGACAGCCCCCAAGGAGGAGAAGTCTGGCTTATTCACTGAGGCCAGCTTGTCGCTGGGGCCCCCTGTTGCTTTTAGATCCGGGATCTAGTAGGTAGGTGCAACCCAGTTGTCGTGCCCGGCACTGTACCCGGTTGAGCCAGCCGGGCTCCTAGGTAGCGTATGTAAAGGTATTCCCCTGCGTTACCAAAAAAAAAAGAAGGAATTGACAAGTTAGTGTAAAACTTATGGATTTTGATGATCTACATCATATGAAAGCCTCCTCATCATCAATAATTATTTATCCAGGTAATATAGGTAATAGAGGTGTTTAATTTTTCTTTGTTAGATCTTTTTGAATTCAGGTGTATTCCTTCAATTTGGATAGACAGTCAGTTACAAGACTTTTACCACCCAATTGAGCTCGAAAAAATAATCAACTTAAATTATTCTAAACTTTTTAATGTGGTGTTAATTTTAAAATCATTTTAATTTTAGTTGAAATATTTTTTTTGGTCCAAAAGAAGTAGGTACTTTTTTTGCGATGATAACGGTGAAAAAGGTGTCTAAAAGTCTCATTATATTTAGTAAGAGCAATGCTAACGTCTTTAGGCTGCAATTCCTACAGCAGTTACTCTGTTCTTTCTTCTGTTCTAAATATGCCAACGATCAAAATAGTTACCATCCATCATCAATTCCCTAACATGTCATGTTGACTACCGTATGCTCAATATACCCAAATGACATTTTAGTAAGAGGTAGTGCCACGCTGCATGCTTGCATGCAGCCGAATTGGGCCGGCACGACCGGGGAGGTACCTCTCGCTTACATGAGACCGGTGGCCCATGGAGGTGGGAGGAGAAAGGGGGGCAGCGCATCTGTATGTCTCTATGCAGATGTCTATGGGCGTCGGTAGTCATGAAAATGACTACAACTGCTCGTTTGCCCCCTTATACCATAAAAAAAAATGACATAAAGTGGATCAAAAACACGTACCTGCATACAATTTGAGGCTCGATTTCTCGTGAACTTGACGACTTGTGGTGTTGTACTGATCCTGATGGCACCACTTCACCGTTCACCAGTTTAACCTTTCGAAAAAAAAATATTTGAAATTAGTCCACAACTGACAAAGAAATCAAGTAGATACGCATATACACACAAAAAACATACCCACAGCCGAATTGAGGACAGAATGTACAATGTAGGTAATGTTAGGGCCAACCCACACGTACTACAATCACACCACATCGCAGCGTCAAAATGTAGTCAAGCTGTGGTTACGTGTGAATAGTGTCGCTGCAACTTTTTGCAGTTGCGTTGTGTTTCCGACAATGTCGATGTGGTTGCGTTGTCGTTGCGATGTGGTTACGTCGTATGCTGACATAGTTCACAGTTTTACACTAACGAAATATGTGAATGAAGGAGAGCGGGGAAGAGCGCGGGCGGCGTGCTCGCAATGTCATTGCGTCGACGCAACGTTGTATTTGCGATGTAGTCGGCCACTAGTTCTCGGTGTCGCTGGTGGTTGCGTTGTGGTTGCGACGTCGTTGCAACGTCGTTGCGATGTTGTTGGTATCACACAAGTGGTCGATAATGACTGCAAAATGTGGTACGTGTGAATATTCTTATTCATTTTCAATACAAAATATGAGCCTGACAACGTGGTGTGGTTGTCGTGTGGTTGGCCCTAATGTAATATTACAACACCACGAACCAATAACATTTGTTGCATATAGTATGTATGATACACAACTATATGATACTTACTAAAGTGAATGATATACTAAAGTAATTCTAAAATAACGAAAACTTTATCGTCTAAAAAATGTAAAATTAACAACTTGCTTACTCTAGGTGCCTCCAATGTGCTGCGCCCGCTGTCCGATGGTGTATCAGTAATAACGACCTCGATAAGAAACCCTGAGTTGCTAAATATGAAACAGCGTGCTCAGGTTGCTTCTCGTGACCATCATTATGATAGAAGTTACCACGACTTTACAACGACGACGACGACGACAACAACGACGACGAACGACCTTAAAGTAGTAGCTCTACTATCTATATCTCTATTTGGACAACAATTCCTTGATTCATTTGTATTTTTTCCTTTGACCCTGTATAGGTATGCCTTTTGGACCTTTTTTGTGATGGTACCTACTTCCAACATTATTTAACAAACACAACATCTTAATAAGAAACTTTTTGTTCTCTCATGATGTACCAAAATAAGTGAATTTTATTTTCCCCTTAGAGCATCTCTTTGTAAGTTTTCTTCTCCTCTAAAGCTAGAATGTAAGTAGAGTTTTCTTTAACTTTATTTTCACATTATCTAAACAGATTAAAGGTTAATGTGTATTGTAATTTTTTTGTTTTATGCCTTCAAGAAATTCATCAAGTTCACTATTTCAAGGCTTCATTTTAGTTTGGTAGTGATATTTTCGACTTCTTATTAGACATCTTAAATTCTGAAAAAATCTGTCCAATTTCGTCCATGTAATTCAATTGTCGTTCAATTTAATTCACCTGAGTTGGGCAAGTTGTTTCGTCTTCTGTAAGCAAGGGTCTCTATGTTGAAATTCAATGGTGGCTTATTAAGATCACATATATGTAGAATTTATTTTTCCTTTTTTTATGGTATAGGAGGGCAAAAGAGCAGCCGCAGACATATTCATTTTTTCATTTCATTTGGAAATAATATCTGATAGTGATTTGTACATATTATAAGTTTGTAGGATAGAAATATTTTTATTTAGAAATTGTAATCTTATCTGTTACACAATAAAAGCGTTTGCTTCTTACAGAGTATTTTATAACTGTGGTTGACAATAATTTTAAATAGAAATATGAATCTTAATTCTTACACCAGAAGTGCGAACATTGCTTGCTGAGTGATTGTGACACTTTATACTTTTGTTTAGTTTTAATCAATAGAAGTAGGCGGTTCCTATTCTATTGTCCCTAACTGCACTGTTGAGGCAATGCGAAGCCTACGTTCTGCTAATTGGTCCGGAAGCGGCGGCGTATGCGCTGCTATTTGTGTATTGGTCGATATATTATATATATTTATTAGTCCTTTGTTTTACGCTCAACTACCAGGATATCAGCAACGTTGGGGTTAGTCCAAATCACGCCCCCAATCAACACAGATTATCCTAATACTTTACTTGGATTGCCGCTTCCAATTTAAAAAAAAATTGTTACATTTTCGACATTTTGGTTCGCACTCTGCTGCGGTCCATAATATGGAAGGCTCCTCATCATCAATAATCATTTATCCGGGTGATAGTTGAATTTTTAAATTTGCTTTCATCGAATTACTAAGTTCCTAGCTCTTTAGGTGTAATCCTCCAAATATCCAATTTGGAGGTCATTGATAAAATAAAGTTTAATTTTCCATTTTTATAATAATTAATAAAAATATCCAAATAATATAAAGTGTATTTAAAAAAACATACCTGGATATACAATCTGAGGCTCGATTTCTCGTTCATCCGATCGTCAGATCTTGAATTGTCGACTTGTGGCGGGGTAGAGATCCTGAGTCCTGACGTCACCAATTCAACAGTATACCCCTGACAAACAAACAGAAGTTTAAAAATGACCTACAATTGACGACATAATCGCGTATACACACAAAAAACATACAGCCGAATCGAAGATATGTTGTACAACATAATATAATGTGCAGAAGTTCTGTGTGGTTTCAACAACACAGGATTTCTATACATTACATCTGTTGTATATTGTATGTATTATATGTCACTATATAAAGAAGAAGCTATCACGACGATGATAGTCTACCATTAATTATAAGCGGATACAGGTTGTCTATACATATAATAAAACAGTAAAATTTGTGTGTCAGTACATTGAGTATATTTACGAAAAACTAATTGGGGGCGATGTTGAAATAGTATTGGAACACTTCAATGGTTTTTAGTTTTTTGTTTGTCTGTTTGTCCGTTTGTCCGGACTAATCTCCGAAACCACTAGACGCATTGGAATGAAACTTTTTGTGGTGTGTAGATACTAAGCCTTGTCAACATCAAAAACACTTTTACTGCGGTAATATCGTTCATTCCTACGGAAAATCGGGATTTTCGTCACACTGTAGGCAAAAAATAACAAATAACTTTGATTATAGGGTAAAACCCGGATATTTTCCTTGAGGGGATAGTTGCCTCAGTTTCAAATACTCGGTGTTAGGCTTGTGGTGTTAGATTCTTATCATAATCAAAAGTGTCCTCCGCGCAAACCTAACTGCTGCTAAATCCGTTAAAATAGACCCACGTTTTTTGTTCATGTGAGCAAAAATCTTCCGCTGCGACAAGGTAAAGAGCGTCAGAATTATATACCTAGTACCTATGTGTTATAAATTTTTATTACTGATTACGATTTCACTAAAATTTTTGTTTCTTTGCATGCATTTGGGTTTATATTGCACTGTTTAATACGTTTTAACGTTATATATTTTTTATTTATTTCGTAAATATAAAGGGCAAGTATCTGTATCCAAAAGGATAGTCGTCCTATAGGGTAACTGCGTACTTTATCTTAAGATAATTACAAATATTTTGTAAATAGCTTACATGTTTACTAATATTATAATTTTACACCTTAAAACGAACTAAAGTAAAATTGCATTAACCTGAATATCTTTGGAAAATTATTATTGAAACTAAATGCATCTGAGCATCAAAGAGCGGAATTCAAACCTCATGCTACCACATACAATACAATCGCACCAAATAATTTTATATCATTAATGCATGTCATATTATAGAAAATTCAGAAATTAAAATTAGAAAAGAATAAAAATTCGCACTAAAAAAAAAGACATTAGTATTTGTAATACCATGGCCGAAGCATAAAAGGGTAAACAGAAATTACTTTCATATCGACGAAGCTGCACTGACCTTCAGTCCTTAGCGTAATTTCTATCTAAAAAAAAAAAAAAAAGAATTTACTTTCGCGGATAAATATTGAAAGTAAACAATAAAAAACAATTCTCAATTCTCAACTGTTGAATTTATCTGAGCATAAAAGCGCTGAATGTAACATTTTGTAATTTCTGACTGTCGCATGTATTTGCAAAAATGATCTAGGCATATTATAAAAATTAGCTCAAAATACAAATAGATTTTTAAAAAAATGTACATTTCGCATGAGATTACACGCCACACAGAAACACGGACACGGACAAAGGAAAGAGTTCATTCGAAAGCACTGTAGCTTATAAAATATGTACGCATACACGCAAAGCAAAGTAGGTATATAGTGTCAGATAAAATAAAAAATTTAAAAGTATAGTTCTTAATTTAAATACATCTATTATGTCTAGCTTGATTCAATTTAGATAAATCGAAACAGTTTACTGAGTTTGTTTCGCCGGTTCTTCTCAGGACAGGGCTAGGGTTGAACCGGTGGTAGATGGAAATTTTTGACGTTCAAAAAGCAATTTTTCAAATTCTATTTTGAATAAAAATATTTTGATTTTGATTTTGATTTTACAAAATTGTCGCTTTTGAAAATTTATAAAATGAAAACGTAAACACGGCTCAGCAGAAGATGACCTGGGTGAACTGGTGATTACTGAAGTTATAAATTTATTGTGACATTTACGACTTGAGTGATTGCCGGATTAACCTGATCGTTGAATTAGCTATTGTACTGGATTTTGGCACAACTATATATAGTCGGTTAGAGTAACATAGACTTTAAATAGGATTATATTATGTCGATCTCCAACATTTATCTACATATAGCAATATTTTTTAACCCGTAAAGTATCTAGATGTGTAACAAACACGAAAGTCTCAAACAAGTATTAGTATTTTTTAATTTATTAACTACTTACATGACATCGAACGCCGATCAAGATATATTATGAATAAAATAAACTGCTATACAAGTCAAGTCAAAAAATTACATACCTTTTCTGAATCTTTGATGATGATGATTAACTACCATCTAAAGGAAACAATAAACAAAGAATCTAAAACATTTTCGTTAAAAAATCGAAAGTAAACAAGTACTTACTCTAGGTGACACCAGTGCGCCGCGCCCGCTGCCCGATGGGTATACCAGTAACAACGATCTCAATAAAGTAATTTGAGTTGCTGAATATGAAACAGCGTCCCCAAATTGCTTTTCGGGACCGTCATTATGATAAAAGATATTGAATGAACACGACGCTGTTGAATTAATGTAGTGCAACTATCCCATTCCTAGAAAAGAAAAGGAAAAGAAAAGGAAAACAAAAGGAAAACAAAAGGAAAAGAAAAGGAAAAGAAAAGGAAAAGAAAAGGAAAAGAAAAGGAAAAGAAAAGGAAAAGAAAAGGAAAAGAAAAGGAAAAGAAAAGGAAAAGAAAAGGAAAAGAAAAGGAAAAGGAAAAGAAAATAAAAATGAAAAGAAAAGGAAAAGAAAAGGAAAAGAAAAGGAAAAGGAAAAGAAAAGGAAAAGAAAAGGAAAAGAAAAGGAAAAGAAAGGGAAAAGAAAAGAAAAAGAAAAGGAAAGAAAAGGAAAAGGAAAAGAAAAGGGAAAAGAAATGAAAAGGAAAAAAGGGAAAAGAAAAGGAAAAGGAAAGGAAACGAATAGAAAAGGGAAAGGAAAGGAAACGAATAGAAAAGGAAAAGGAAAGGAAAAAGGGAAAAGAAAAGGAAAAGAAAAGGAAACGAATAGAAAAGAAAACGGAAAGGAAAGAAAAGGAAAAGAAAATAAAAAGGAAAAGAAAAGGATAAAAAAAGGAAGGAAAACGAAAAGGAAAAGAAAGGAAAAGGAAAAACGAAAAGGAAAGGAAAGGAAAAGACAAGGAAAAGGAAAAGAAAAAGAAAAGGCGAAGGAAAAGAAATGAAAGAGGAAAGAAAGAAGAAAAGAAAAAGGTATAAAATATCAATAAGATATACAGAAATATAAAAAAATATAAACAAATAAAAATTTAAATATTTTTGAAGTGTGAAATGTTAGTGAAAGTGCTATTACTAGATTGTCATTGGCTCTTGCACTAAAATAATAAATCTGAGTATGTAATTTATCACTGAAGAAGTATCACTGTACTATTACCAGTTGCACTTGTATTAAAATAATAAATTTAAGTCTTAGTTTGACACGTACATTTATTGTGTTGATCATAATGAGCAGGAGTTATAAGAAAATCATTAAGAAAATGATTTCACAATTATATTGTTTTATATGATTGATTGATTTTTCAGAGACAATATTGTGCACTTTTCCACGCCACCACTGAGGTAGTGCACTAGGCGCGTTTTTTTTAATGTGGTATCCCCAGTAGGCCTAATCCACAACCCAATTCACTTTGAAATTAGGAGTCAATATCATATTTTTACAATTTAAACCTTAATTGATGAAAAATGCATCCGAAAATCTCGTAGGAATAGAAGGACATAATATGGAATAATGAACTACACAATATAAAGTAGCACATCGAGTAATTAGGGATAAAACACCAATAACAACACTTCATTCAAATTCAAATTCATTTATTTATTTCATTTAGGTCACAAAGTGACCCTTATGAACGTCAAAACAATAAATACAATAATAAAACAATAAATATAGAGATTAAAATTGTGCATCAAATCTACACAGAGTTTTTAAGCGTATTATATATTTGCGAAGCCATATATAGCAGTTAATATAATACCACGATAAAGCTCGTCTTGAAATTTTTTTATTACATAAACGTACCTATATCAATTGCATATAATAATAATAGAGAATATTGTAGATAAATAAACCAAACCAAAGAGGTGAGCGTCGTGTCCTATAGGGTTCGGTCCCAGGACCGGCCCTGTTGAACATTTAGGGCTCTCTCGATGGAACAGGGGTAACAAAGGTAGCAGCGAGACTGGGACGCCTGTTTGCTAACTCAGATGAACCTAGCGAGGCATGTAGGCAGCTTTACTCCGGTATCTACCGGAGTAGGCCATACCTACAGCGCCTGGATATTGGAAAGTGGGTGCATACGAAAGGATAAACCAAACCAAAGAGGAGAGCGTCGTGTCCTATAGGGTTCGGTCCCAGGACCGGCCCTGTTGAACATTTAGGGCTCTCTCGATGGAACAGGGGTAACAAAGGTAGCAGCGAGACTGGGACGCCTGTTTGCTAACTCAGATGAACCTAGCGAGGCATGTAGGCAGCTTTACTCCGGTATCTACCGGAGTAGGCCATACCTACAGCGCCTGGATACTGGAAAGTGGGTGCATACGAAAGGAGCATCTACTACGTGACCCTTGTTTCGGACCAGTGAGAGTTTGAGCACGTACCATTGTCCGGTCTCAACTTTTTCAACAAGTGCCGAGAACAGAAATAAACTAAATAATATAATAATATCAATCATTAATAATATCAATAATAAATAATATCGTAATAAAAGAGAATAAGAATTGATAAAGGGAATTTGCAATTTAATGCTAAGCAAGATCATAATGCAATACAAACGACAAAGTAAATAAGCCAATGCCACCAACAATTAAAGTCACGCATCCACGCCAAGAGAAAAATTGGAAAAATGACCGGGAGCAGGTATAAATTCTTGTTATTATTTTTTTTTAGCAATAATTACACAGTAGCATTTTACAATCAAAATGAATTGGGCACCGATTATTTGATACAGTATCTCAAATAATAAAAACATATTAACTGAGGTAATGTATCATTGAAGTGAGTTCAAAAGATAGTTAATGAAGATATTCGCATTGCGTACCGCGCTCGACACCCTGTGAAGCGGCGAGTTTCGGGCATTGCCCATAACGGACGCTACAGAAGTTGCGATCACGAGA
>LUGF01005910.1:19315-35390 GCA_001625245.1 Calycopis cecrops
TAATTATTATTACTTTTATTAACAAACTGTGGAAATAACTGATACCTAATAACGGGTCTGTGAGACCCACCCCGCCGTCCGTGTAACTCTTTACCACCCCCCTGGCGCCGGGTTAAATCGTAGTATTTATTTGATTTTATTGTGTGGTCTTTAGGTATGTTTGTTTCCCACGGTACCGTTAATTCTATAAGGATGATATGTTTATTTTTTCGGGTAAAAAGGAATATATCTGGTCTAGATGACGAAACACCAACATCCTCTGGAATTTTATAGTGCTTTTCATACGTGTCCATCAAGATGATCCAATCAGGTGCAGGACCTAGGATTGAGAAGGGCTTATTACTCTTTGAATGTACAGATGAGCCTGCTTTTACAAAGCGAATTTCTCTTCTATTTATAGTCAATCCTTTTTGGGCTCTAGCTACCGAGAGACTAACAGCTTCACGTATGATTTGTAGTACTCGTATCATGGCGACGTGAGTAATGACCCCTATCTAGAAGCACCTTACACCCCACCAATAAATGCCTGGCCGTACCTATTGCTTCACCACAAGTATAGCAAGATTTTTCAGAAGCTTTTCCCCATCTTACTAAGTTACTCTGATCTGGGAGGGTCATCTGGAAGGCATTTAGGTAGAATTTCAGTAAGGCGGGTGACCAGTCATGTAATAAGGTACGCCACTTCAGAGCTAATGGGATACAAAACTCGCCAATGTTTAACCACTCACTCTGCATTTCCAGGTTCATTGCGTGCACTTTGTAATTGTCATTTTCGTCTTGTTGTAGAAAAGATTTTATAATATCTCGATCTTCCCTTGTCTTTCTCGAACCCAACCCGACTCTGTTTGCCTGAGCACCTGCCATAAATTATTTGTGGAATTGAAGTCTTGATTCGAGCTCTATGGCACATTATCTTTGGGAAGTGATGTGAGTGCATCATCTTGGGATTTCCCCAAAACATGCATTTTGGTAACTCTGAGGTGTTTATAGAGTTCTGATGGTTTCTTTAACTTCATACACCGATTATACAAAGTAAAAAGATTGCCGTAGTAAAAGACAGAGTAAAAGCATGTCCCGGTATTTTTCAATGTTTAATGTCATCAATACTAGTAAATATCCCAGGACTGGCGGTTCTATTAGATGACATTAGTAACAGGGACTAATATTACTCAACACAAAGTCAGGCATATCCACTGGGAGAGGCATGTCATGTACCACATTACAGTGTTACTGTACATACTAAAAACTGCCAGGTGAGTTTATAACACGTGCAATCTCAGATTTACCGCGGTAATCCAGATTTATAATAGTATATATAAAGTATATTATTTAATAAAGTATAATATGAATTTCCATCAAGAACTGACAATACATTCCATCAACTATATAATAAGCTGTGAAGCTACAACAAGCATGTGGGTTGAACAAGTGAAACCAAAAAGCATTATCAGTAAACGTTAATCCATAAAAAAATATATTCACATTATAAAGTTTAATGAGGATATATGTATGTCGGTATAATTAGATTTTGTAAGTGCTGTGTATAAAATCTAATTGCAAATTGTGTTCTTTATATAATGCTTTTTGAATGACCTCACAAGTGACCATTTAATTGTCTAAATTACAGCCTTATGTAAAGAACTAGGTTGCTTATTACATGTATATTGGCCTTGATTAGTGATATCACCATCATCATACAATTCTTTTCACATTAGCCACGGCGAAAATCCATAGCTGTTGTCATACTTGATAGAAATTTTGACAACTTTTTGTAATGCGTACATAATTTGGTCAATTATATCATATTAATAGTGTAAGGTTTGATTGTTTTTTTCTTCTGTAGCACCTGTAGTATTGCTTCTGTAGTAGGAGCATTTTATATCTAGTGTTAAGGACAAACTATTCTAGACAAGGTTTTGATTTTCAGGAGTCTGTAAGCAATGATACTCTAGTCAATGATGCGCTAAAAGGAGATACACATAAAAAGACTGTATATGAAAGTGAGATAAATGAGAGGCCAGTTTTTACAGGTGAGCCAAACCATCCTTACCCAAACTCATTTTCATTCCAACCCTTTTTTGATAGTACCAATCTCCATTAATATATTTTATTTATTTATTTCAATTTACAATTCTTGTACTTGTTTAAAAATAAATTTACTTTTACCAAAAAACAATTACATTTTTTAAACTAAGTTTTCAAAATATTTGGAATAGGAATTTGAAATTGAATTTGAAAATTTTAAAATATATTTAGATCCATTTGTCCTCATTCATACCATTACCCCAATATTTAATAGCTACTCAAAGTCTACACGAAACCCGAAAATCATTACTTTTAATGTGAGTGAGAGGTACCAACATGATAGTGCCTGCCAGTTGTTTTGTGGGCGGAGGGCTGTAAAAAGCGAGTATTTTGTACCATCAGTGGTGTAAGCAGCTATTCCTTCTCATACCTAAAGAAACTACAATAGGTACAGTAACAACCATAGCCATCATTTCTTGATATTATAGAAGGACTAACTGGCTGCTAAGAGCCTGATGACTACCAACGCAACACATCTAATACTTTTAGTAAGAGGTAGTGCCACACTGCATGCTTGCATGCAGCCGAATTGGGCCGGCACGACCGGGGAGGTACCTCTCGCTTACGTAAGACCGGCGTAAAGTGACAGCTGTGCTGTCGCGTTTCGTGCGGTGTGTAAGTAGCCGGAGGCCCATGGAGGTGGGGGGAGAAAGGAGGGCAGCGCATCTGTAGTCTATGCGGATGTCTGTGGGCGTCGGTAGTCATGAAAACAGCTCCGACTGCTCGTTTGCCCCCTTATACCAAAAAAAAAAAAAAAAAAAAAAAACATCTGCATAAAGGTTACGCAAATTTGTTGCCCGCCATCCTGCCGCCACATGGGGCACTGGAAACTGACACCGCACGAAACGGGACACTTTACTCCATTATCGTGTGGCCAGAAGTATCTGGTCGCGTCAGCTCCATTCAGCTACATTACCTCTGCACCTACCTCCAGGTACCTACCTCTACGCAACCTCTTATTAAGACATTATCCACAGGTCCAGCGAATGCCCGTCAATATTCTGTGGTGGAGAGCTTTAAGCATGCATGGAAAGGCTACAAGGAGCATGCATGGGGTCATGACAACCTGAAGCCGGTATCTGGCATGGCGTACGACTGGTTCTCCCTTGGACTGACCATCGTTGATGGGCTTGATACGGCGTACATCATGGGATTGCATGAACGTAAGTACATAATTTGTTGGCTAAAACGGCTGGTGCCATTGGGCCATGAAGTACAAGTGAGATTTAACACTATCCCCAAAAAGAGTGAAAATCCTCTACATATTAAGGTAGGGCTCCTAAACATAGTCCTTGACATCAGGGATTCGCCCTCAATGTTTGCCAGAGATACATGGAGCGAAATATTCTGGACATGAAATGATCGAGTAAAGAATACTTCATCATCATCATTTGTGGTCAGAAGTCATCCACTGCTGGACATAGGGCTCCCCCAGAGAGCGCCACAGGTCACAGGCATAAGCGGCTTGCGTCCGGAAGCCTAGCCACAGAAAAAGTGAAGAAGAGAAAAGTCAATAAATGCAATACAATAAAAAATACCATAACACATGTTTACCTATGTTACTTAATCGAAATCTCTGTCTTTACAAAACTTTATTCAAATCGGTTACGTAGTTTTAACAAATAACCAACATACACATTCGCATTTATCATATAAATCGGATTGTCATCATTAATTTTCAGAGTTCGAAGAAGGCAAGGAATGGATCAAAGAGGAGTTGATATTCACAAAGAAAAAAGACGTCAATTTCTTTGAGGTGACCATCAGAGTCTTGGGGTCGCTCCTGACGAATTACCACTTCACACAAGATGAAATGTTTCTTACTAAAGCTGTGAGTATTGTTTCTTATAGTCGGGGCCGCGCCGCCCCTGTGTGCGAAGTGTGCGGCACACACAGGCACCAAGACCATAGGGGCGCCGCAACTATCAAAATTATTTTTGTTTATTACACAACATATTTCTTTGTAGTGGAGTATCGATAAGTAAGCAGGTTTATTAGGCGCAACAAATGCCTCGTAAACAACAAAACATAATATTGCGTTTATTCTGCAAGTGTCCCAAGATAATATTCACGTTTGAGGTTTAATTTGACGCGTTAGGTTTTAGTTAACAATAATTACGAGCTCAGCGTTAAGATCAAAAGATCCGCCATGAGTTTGTTTGAATTGAATTGATGAACGCAACCCGACCGATGCGATACCTGCGACTCAAGCGGGTTGGGGTCGATACTTCGATTTTATAACGCGATTAAGTCCCGTTTACAGTATATAAATAGGAATACAAATCGTGAAAGCTTAAAACAATTTATGAGTTACAGTAATCAAGATAAAAAAAAAGAAATTATCTGAGAATGTTACTAGGTATGCCAAATCACTTGAAAGTTTGTGCCAGTGAGGCCCTCAAGTAAATAAATATACTACTTTTTTTTTGCCGGTATCTGGCCTCGTATAAGACTTCTGTCTATCAAACTTTATGTTTTTTTCAAATGATATTTCAGTAAGAGGTAGTGCCATGCTGCATGCATGCATACATGTGGTCGCACATGGGCCAGCACGAGTAAGAGGTGTCTCACCATTAATGATAAAATTTAAACAAACACTTAAGACATGAAAAAATACTAAAAGTTTTGAAAATAATATTACCTACTTTATAGATTATTTTTTTTATGATATAAGGGGGCAAACGAGCAGTCGGAGCCACTTTCATGACTACCGACGCCCTTAGATATCCGCATAGAGATTAACAGATGCGTTGCCTTCCTTCCTCCTCGGCCACCGGCTACTAGTATCTTCTTCATACTATAGTATGCAGGAGTAAATTAGCAGTTGGAAGATTTATGATAACTGACGCATATAGAAAATTCTTATGAAGACGCTTGCTTCCCTCCAATTGAGGTAGTGCCACGCAGCGAGCATTCATGCAGCCGAAACGGGCCAACACGACTGGGAAGATACCTCTCGCTTATACAATATCAGCGTGTGAGTAGCTGGTGGCCTATGGATGTGGGAAGAGGAAGGCGGGCTCTGTATAACCCCTATGCCTAGGCCATCGGTAGTCATGAAAATGTAGTGATAAATGTAGCTCCGACTGCTTATTTGGTTTAAAAGGACAATGCGTTGTTGACACTTTGCGATATGTTAGTGATGTGTACCTCCCCCGCTGTGCAGCAATTTTGCTGCGCCCTAACTACCGTCCAATATATTGTTATCAAGAATTGCCACACAAGTATAGCTAATAAATATTGTAATAAAATTTTAACTACCTAACGTATTGCCGTAGTCGTAAAAAGATAAAGAATAATGAATTGGCAATTAACACCTATCGGTTTAGGTATATGCCATTTGATTTCTTGTGTAGACTATGATAATAAATTATAATTTCTACAGAATTATCGAGGCAGATACAGTTTTTAGGTACAACAGTTATATCAACATGACTCGACATAAATAAATTCATACAAACAATACTTGATGCAATTATATATAAATATTAGCTTTTCCCCGAGGCTTCGCTCGCGTTGAAGCCATTAAATAAATATTAATGAACATTACATTTAAATAGAACCGCAATAGAAATATCTGCCACAATAACTCACATTTATAACATTAGTAGGATGGAGATGCGACGTTTTTATTCACAGAATGTCCCAAATAAAAAAGTATTATACTGGTTTTTGATTTTCAATTTTAAATAACAGACGGGAAGTAAATAAGATTCTGTTATTTTCTTATGTCGTCTAAGCTATGGTTTTCTAGAAAAGTTACAGAATCTGTAGTACAGCGCTGAAAGACGTCACTCGGATGTTGCCTATATAAGCGCAGTTTCCTAGCCATGTCATTTACAGGACGGCTACTTAATATGCATATATGTCGACACACCACACTTCTGTTTAATATTATAATAAATCAATGCTAAATATTGTTTGTGTGGTAACGGGTATTAAAAAGTAAAAAAATATCTTGAAAATTCCACACCCTGGGAATAAAATTGGTATTGTTGTTATCAAACGTAATATAAAATAAATGAAAATTTTATTATAATGTAACATTTCATATATTATGTACCTACTTATTTTAAGTAATCAATCCCGCTGAGATTATTTCGCAGGTTCTTCTCGGGTAACCAACTTTATTACTGCTTTGTTCTATCGACGAAACCTTGTGGGCCACACTTCTTCAAATTTTAAAAGTAAACATGATTTATGTATCTATAAATAAATAACATAGGTATCTGTTTGTTGCGCGGCTTTCACGCAAAAACTAGTGAACGTATTTTGATGAAACTTTTTTGTTTTATAGCTATTAGTCTTCGGTAGGCTATAATTTATTAATATTTGCTGATAAAACCGAGAGGCATTTAATGAAACATATTTAGTGTATCATTTTCAGGCTACACAACAAAAATCAGATCAATCGGAGCAACAATTTAGCGACAGGGATTTTTTAAAGATTTTTCTCACTCCGTATACGCTGTATCGTCAGCTGTCCGCGAGGTCGGCTGTCTAAGGCCATTCATCACGTACGAGGTTGCCGCTCACTATCGCCGTCAAATGATGATTACATTTTTTTAAATTAGTAATCTATTTAACTTGCTTGAAAATAGTATATTATGTAACTAGTGAATAAAGGACGGATTTAAAGCGAGGGCCGTAGATGAGTCACGAGCAAGTGAAGGAGTCTAACTATTGAATCACGAGCGCAGCGAGTGATTTAAGATGATTGAATCACGAGTGCAGCGAGTGATTCAACTGTTAGAATCCTGAGCGACGCGAGTGATTCATGGCCCTCGATATAAATTCATACTTTATGCAGGAGTTGCATACTATACTTTATACCATGACTACAAGAAAAAGACAATTTAAGCGAAAATAGAAATTTAATCAAAAAAGAAATGTTTCATTAATTGAAATGGAGATTAAAATTAGAGCAATGACTGAAATTAAGCGTAATTTTCTTATTATTATCAATAGGGTCAACTTGTGAAACAATATTTATTTTTTTTCTTTAATGGCAGCAAAGAAGTTTTTAATCTAATGCCAAACTCCTTGTCGCAAATATCGACCAATCAAATCTCGAGAATTTATTTGCACCAAAGAGTTTGAATTTCGAATCTTAGCGCAAGGAGTTTGTGTAAACATTGAAATGGAGATCGGATATATTTTTGTGTTCCAAATTCAAACACCAAAACAGTGAATAAAAACAAAATAGTGAATAAAAGGCCTTTTTATTCACTGTTTTGCGTGAATAAAATAAGCTTTTTAGAGTAGGTATGGTATAAAAGTATTTTCGTATACTTCTCGTATTTCTTTTTAAATAGTTTCGGATTAACAGTAGGCAGATATATTATACGTAGTTTCATTTGGTCGGTATCTCATCTTGAAATACACTTTTGTAGGGTAAAGTAACAGGTTGATAATTCGACCACATAATTGTTGTACAACATTTTCTAATAATGACAAGACTGTAGGGCTAGCTAGTTTTGAATAAAAATCTATATAACTTTGACGTGTATTAAAATTTATTTCCAGACGGATCTAGGCGAGCGTCTAATGGCGGCGTTTTCGTCCCCCTCCGGTATACCGTACTCTGACGTGAATCTCGGCACTCGCACCGCCCACGCACCCGAGTGGTCGCACTACAGCACCACAGCAGAGGTCACTACCGTGCAGTTGGAGTTTAGGGAGCTCTCCAGGGCCACCGGAAATCACATGTTCGAGGTAACTTCTAATTCTTCGAAATTAGAACTCTGACGTTTTATTTTAAATGTGTGCGAATTACTTATTTTATTTTTATATAATACTAAATCTACAAATCTGAAGCTAATATAATATATGATCATCATAAACGCCTTCCTGCCGCAGCGCTTTATATTCAAATGTATTATACTATAAAACAAATATACCTTGCATCATGTAAAATATTTTTTATGCGCGAACCACATCGGAATACCAATTTGCCAATGTGTTGGTGTTTTTATAGCAATGCAATGTCTAGACGAAAAAAAATCAAAATGCTAGTACACAACCAACGTCTCGATAAAAAATGTCAACGTGCTAGCACTTAATTGAAATGCACGAGCGAATTCATCAACCAATGTTTCAGTCAAATCAAAATGTTTTTATTCAAAATAGAATTTAAAAAATTGCTGTTTGAACGTCAAAAATTACATCTACCACTAATAAAAATGCCAAATTGCTAGTGCTTAATAAAAATGCACAAGCGAATACTTCAACCAATGTCTAGATGAAAGATGCCGAAATGCTAGAGCTTAATGAAAATGTACGAGCGAATGCATCAACTAATGTCTAGATAAAAGATGCCGAAATGTTAGTGCTTATTGGAAATGCACAAGCGAATACATCAACCAATGTCTAGATAAAAGATGCCGAAATGTTAGTGCTTATTGGAAATGCACAAGCGAATACATCAACCAATGTCTAGAAAAAAGATGCCGAAATGTTAGTGCTTATTGGAAATGCACAAGCGAATACATCGACCAATGTCTAGATAAAAGATGCCGAAATGTTAGTGCTTATTGGAAATGCACAAGCGAATACGTCGACCAATGTCTAGATAAAAGATGCCGAAATGTTAGTGCTTATTGGAAATGCACAAGCGAATACATCGACCAATGTCTAGATAAAAGATGCCGAAATGTTAGTGCTTATTGGAAATGCACAAGCGAATACATCGACCAATGTCTAGATAAAAGATGCCGAAATACTAGTGCTTAATGGGTATTCGCATATAATAATACGAATTCCCGTGTGCATTACATGCCAATACGTATGCCAATCTAGTCAAACATTTCATATTAAGCCAAATTATGTACCAATCACGTCTATTAATTTACATGCGAATTTAAATAATGTGCTGTAGTAATATTATAGTACTATTTTCTGTCTTATATTGGGCTTCTTTCATACCCCTGTTTAAAATAAACATGAACGCTAGAGTAAAACGTTTGAAGTAGCTAAAACTCTTTACCAGCGAGCTATTGATGCACTACTTTGATATACTATATGGGGGCAAACGTCCGTATCCTTCGCATAGAATCGCTGCCCTTCCTTCTACTTGGAGACGGAGCTTAGTGCCGGCTAATCAGGTATTCCCAGTTAGCCATTATTATCTCTACCAACCACAAATGAGGTCACGACCCCCAGCATTGGGGTATCGACTAGAAGAGAGAGAGAGAGAGCCTAATGGGAGCTTAACTAGGAAATAACACAAATATCGAATTCATAGTTTTCGATCGGAAGTTATTATTGTGAAGCATTTAAAAATGCTACGATGTTTGTCCAGTATGAGCCCCGAAAATAATGGACCGATTTTAACGAAATTTTGCATAAATTTGAAATTTTACTCAAATGTGCAACTTTTTCGAACGTAAAATATAAGACTATATTTAATTTCGATTAATACTCAAATATCTCTATATTATTATTGCACACACACACATTAACACATAGCCCAGTACAGCTCTAGCAGTATTATATTATACTAGCTGCGCCCCGTGATTTCACCCGAGTAAATTTCGATCCCGTGGTAAATGGAATGGTGTGTGCCAAATTTCATGAAAATCGGTTCAGCAGGTCTTGCGTGAAAGAGTAACAAACAAACATACAAACTTTCATATTTATAATATTACTGGCTGCGTCCCGCGGTTCCACCCGCGTAAATTTCGATCCCGTGGAAAATCATCCCATGGCATCCCATAAGAACATTTTACGGGATAAAAACTATCTATGTGTTAATCCATGTTAGTCTCTATGTGAGTGCCAAATTTCATGAAAATCGTTCATCAGTTTTTGCGTGAAGGAGTAACAAACAAAGAAACAAACAAATAAACAAACAAACATACAAACTTTCACATTTATAATATTACCTAATAGGAAGTAGGATTATATGATTATATCAATAAGTCATAATAAAATTATCGATACAAATTCAGTTTTTTTTCTTGTAACCTAGAGTGAGATAGTAATTACGTTGAATTTTATCTTATCTGTGTGTTGTTGGCATGCGATGTATTTAATCTCGATGTATATTTGACCTTGTATCTTTTGTGTTTCGAGTTATATATTTTCCTTCCTCAAAAGTGTGCTAATAAAAATTAGGTGGAACGTTGTTTGTCTTATCTTTAGCCAGAGCGATGTATCATTTTTGTGATTTAATTTTGAGATAAGTATAGGATGTACGTATATGAAAATAATAGTTCTTAGTTGTATTGTTTTTTATAGGGGGATAAATGAAATGAGTTATTTTCAATTTTCATATAATTTTATTGCAGGGTTGTTTTTTATCCGACTTCCAAGGAAGTATATTGTTTACATAAGGGAGTAATTGACGATCGAAACCCATTAACATCCGTATTGAGGTTATACAGATTTTGACTGCCTCGTGGTCTAGTGGTAAGCGTGTTATACCACAAACGTGAGGTTTTTATTGGTATTTTTCAATTTCTAACAGTCCGGAGTCAGGAAGTTGGCGGTATTACACCGCCGTGCCTCGGAGAGAGCACGTTAAGCCGTCGGTCCTGCGCCTGATTTCTCACCGGTCGTATCGGACTGCCGTCCCATCGGAACATGAGAATGTAGGAACAGAGAGTGCACTTGTGTCTGCGCGCACACTTGTGCTATAATATGCCCTGCGCAGATGGCTCATTTATGTAGACGGCCGTCGTAGCTGTAATCGGCTAGGACGACATTACGCAGATGCTTTGCTCTTCTTCACAGTTCTCCCAATAAGCTGTAGTCTAAGTAGGTAAATAGTCCTGTATACTCAACAGTACGTAACGCAACATCATTCATCATCATCAACAGAAAAAGTCTGCTTTATTCGCAGTATATAAGTATATCCATCATTGTATATATAAATTACGTTGTTTCTAGTATGTTTTATTTGTGAAGTTTTTGATTCCATAAGATGCGAATTTCTTGATGTATTTTTTATGCAATTTTTGTCTCGCTTACACGAACCCGGCATTAAGGGACAGCTGTGTTATCGCTTTTCGTGCGGTGTGTAAGTAGCCGGTGGCCTAAGGAGGAAGGAGGCGGAAGAGGAGGGAGAACGCATCTGCATAGCATCTATACGGATGTTTATGGACGTCGGTAGCTTATGCTATAAAAAAAACCAGGCCAAGTGTGAGTCGGACTCGCACACCGAGGGTTCCGTAGGAACGGGAGGTATGAGCAAAAGTAATAGACGTTGAGAAAATTACACTTCCCTGCGACAAGTTGACAAACTTATATATGCGGGTGCTTGCATACATTTAGTATGAAACGAACTTCATGCATAAGTTGGTAATGATTTTTCCAGTGATATAAATTTTATTTACCAATTTTTAAATTTATTCCTATATGTATACTGTAAGGTCTTACTTCTTGCCAAATTTCAGAACTCTAGCTCTACGGGAAGTACCCTATAGGTTTTCGAAATAGTGCGTTTTCATACAAAATTTGTGCATAAATGGCTAAAACTTTTTATTGCGTTAACTTAGAAGTGTGATTTTTTGAAGGACGTAACTGACCCCCGTATTTGACAAAAATTTCAGCTTAATCCCTTCATGCGTTTTAGAGAAAAAGGTTTTGACAGACGGACAACAAGGGCTCCGTTTTTTCTCTTTGAGATACGGAACCCTAAAAATCCACACGCATTTGTCCTGTTTATAGTGGCATACTTTTACCTCTTACTGTGACCTCATATCGTTCTGTCTTTTCTGTCTATGTTAGAGATTAGAAATAGGCTTTACCGATTCTGTTGCTGGCGAAATATTTTATGTGAAAGTATACAAATACTCCATGCGTTAAATATAAATATATCTATTTATTTTAATATTTTGGTTGTGCTACTTGTGACTGTAAAATGTAATATAGCTAAAAATCCATGTCTGTACTGTTGCGATACTGGTTCTGTTACTTTGTCCCTTAAGTAAACTGTACTTTCATACGCGCTAATGAAGTTATGCATTATTATTGCCTTAGATAAGAAACTTCCAGAAATTGCGAGGCGTGCCGGTGTGTCTGTAGCGAGTTTATAATACACCGTAATGTTACTTATTCATTTTGCCATTTAATAAAAAAGTGCTGGCAGAGGTGAAAACTTTAAGAAACTCAAACTACAAAATTCCATCATGCATGTATATCTATGCGCCGACACCTGCATATATACAATATATAAAGCTGCGTTTGTTTGTTTGGTTAGACGCGTTAATCTCTAGATGGTCAGTTTATCGAGGAAGGCTATACGATTACGCTGTGATGTACGGGTTATGTGGGTAAAACCGCGTAGCGTTGCTAGTACAATATGCAGGTTTCAGTAGTGATGCGAGTACATTGTTCTTTTTCCATCCAGAAGATGCACACCTAAAGAGTATACGGTAGTATGTATACACTAGAGTAAAGAGTACACAGTTCAAAAGTTAATTTTCTCAATATTTTTATCCTTTATAACAATTTCAGGATGCCGCTTCAGCCGTGTCTCAGAAAATCCACCAACTGCCAAAGAAACACGGGCTCGTCCCGATATTCATCAATCCCAACACTGGGCATTTCCTTCCCCACGCCACAATCACGCTTGGCGCCAGAGGAGACAGCTACTACGAGTATCTACTGAAGCAGTGGCTGCAGACCGGCAAAACTATTGACTAGTAAGTGATATTGTTTATTGAGCTTAGTATCCAGTCAATTAAAACATTTAAAAAGAAAGAAAGAAAGATTTTTTTTGATTACAATAAAATGGACAATTTCACATATAACAAACAAATTTGGTTGTAATCAATAAAGGTAACCACTTACCCTTTAGTAAATTCCCAGGATTCACAAATTTGTAAATTTTCCAACATCCATAAGGTGGAAAATATGTACCATTGTATTAAAAATGTATCAAACCCCCATCGATTCCGTTAGTAACAAATTTTGGGATTTGGACTCTTCGTTGTACATGGTCAAATGGAACGAGCTGATATTGCGGGGCTCCGACCCAAAGGTGAGAGCAGTATCCATGGGCGGTCGGACTTGTGCTTTGTAAAGTTGCAGCCGATGGGCTGGTGTGAAGTACTGCTTCGCCCTGCCGAGCACAATTAGCTTTTGCGACGCTAATTTAGCCTTTGCTTTCAAGTGACCGCGAAACTGAACGTTACTCGATATGTCGACGCCCAGTATTCCAATGCTAGCTGTAGCTATGAGGGGAGTGTTCTGGAATCGAGGAGACATGACAAAGGGTGTTCTTTTAGCGGAAAACGCGCAAACTTGTGTCTTTTTAGGGTTGAATTGGACTAAATTTAGTCGGCCCCATGCCGAGACTTCGCATAAGCTCGACTCGATTTCAGACACAAGTATGTTTCGGTACTCGTTCACTTGTTCCCGTGAAATATTGACGCGGCCAGTGTATAGTGCGTCACCAGTGCTATCATCTGCATAACAATGAATGCTATCGGTTTGAAGCGTGTCATTTATATGCAAGAGAAACAGAGTCGATGACAGAACACAGCTTTGTGGAACGCCAGCATTGACACACATGAGGTCCGAGCATGCACCGTCGACTACGACCTTAATGCTCCGGTCTGTCAAAAAGCTGGCGATCCAGTCGCAAAGTTTCACAGGTATCCCAAAAGCCGGAAGCTAGGAAAGAAGAGCTTTGTGCCAAACCCGATCAAAGGCTTTCGCTATGTCCAGACTAACCGCCTACGCCTCCCCCTTTAATTTAACAGCTTCCGCCCATCGATGCGTAAGGTAAGTTAAGAGGTCACCAGCAGAGCGACCTTGACGGAAACCATACTGACGATAGCTGAGCAGCTGGTGTTCCTCTACATACCGCAGGAGCTGGCTGTTGTTTATTGTTTCCATGATCTTTGAAAAGCTATAGGCCGGTAGTTGGACGGGTCCGAACGATCCCCTTTTTTGGGATCGGGTGCATTAGAGCTGTTTTCCAGTTCCTTGAGACGGTGCCAACAGAATAGGAGTACCGGAAAAGACGCGTTAAGACAGGCGTCAACTCGGGGGCACATCTACGTAGCACAATTGGTGCGATTCCATCAGACCCACTCGACTTTCAGGTACGCCGTATCAAAGTGCTGGAATGACCTGCCACCACCGTTACGAAAGTTACGTAACAAGGATAACTTTAAAAGGCAATATAAAAAAATACTTCTGATAACACAACTAAATGCAACATAGGCGTAACCTGCGTAAATTTGCGAAGCTGTGCTGCAAGTGTTTGTGAGTTTGGGAGTGCGTAACACAATAATATTAATTAGTTTATTTGTAATTTTATTTAATTATATAGGTAACTATACATAGCTATGTAGGTATTTTTATTTTATATTACTTTATTTATAAATTTATTATTCGTGTGTAAGTTTATTGTATTTAGGTTTATTTATAAAATCATATGTTTTGGAAAGGATGTATCTATATTTAAAATTCAACTGAATTATTATTATGTTTTTGTTTCATCGGTTTTTAAATCACGTCGCTTCCGCCAGGTTAAAAAAAAAATATGAAGGTGGCCCTGAAAATCAGTGTCAGGACTGATTAGGTTCTGGCTATAGCGGAGGTCCCACCATTTTGTGAAACAGACTGTTGCCAATTGTATTTTGTTATGTACTTTTTTTTTTCTCACTCTTCTCTTTTTGTTATTGTTATTCTTGTGTTTATCTTAACCTAACTTGTCGGTCTCAGTGTGTTTTTCAAATAAAGATTTATTTATTTATTTACTTATGAATATCCAAGGCCAGAAGTGCTTTCCGCACAGAACTCTGCCGGATCTTTATGTCCGGCATAGAGTGATCGCACCGCGAGATTGTAGGCGGTGGAGTACCCTGCTCATTCAATGTCGAGTTGGATGCAAAAAGACTGCCCAGGAGATCGGCCTTATCTTTTGCATCATGGGCCAACGAGTCGTCACACCGGTGCAAGGATGGTAGGGAAGGCAGACCGAAATTTCCGAGGACGGCCAGGACACAAACCTGATAGCAATCCTGCTTATGGCGCAGCGCCAACCGACAAGAGCGATCAAACCAAGGCTGGGACTTGTTACCAATCGGTACTTTAGAGAACGGAATGAAAAGTTCCATATCCTGAAGCACCACATCGATGACGGAGTCTGCAATGGCATCAGGATTGTCCAGCGAGTAGCAAATTTGCCTCCATGGGTAGGATGCAAAGAAAAGACGCATCCCGTCCCAATCTGCTGACCTAAAGTGCCATACGCGG
Source organism: Calycopis cecrops (assembly GCA_001625245.1). Classification (NCBI taxonomy): domain Eukaryota; kingdom Metazoa; phylum Arthropoda; class Insecta; order Lepidoptera; family Lycaenidae; genus Calycopis; species Calycopis cecrops. The sequence goes on from LUGF01005910.1 coordinate 34,613, forward strand.
AGGCAGCTTCCAGTATATGGCCTTAAATTGCGTCTAACGGGCACAGTACTCCGTATCAGGCAATGGTCCGACGAGCCTAGAGGAGCATCGACGGATACCAGGTAGCTGTCCGGATGAGAGGTCAACAGAAGGTCTAACAGGGAAGGTGTATAGTCTAGTATAGTCAGTCAGTATAGTAGTAGGAAACCAGTTTTGTCAGACCATATGCCAAAGCGAAGTCGTAGAAAGATCTTCCCGCATGATCAGTGGAGTGTGAACCTAGCCAGTCGGCGTGGTGGGCTTTAAAATCACCGAGTATCACGATCTCTGCGGTCGGAATCTGCTGGAGCACGGAATCGGTCGCCATTTCCATGTGCTCGATGAGTCGATCAATTGCGTCGCTTCCGCTATCGGACCTATAAAGGCACCCATAAACGCGGGGATGGTCGTCGCTGTCTATACGTAGAGAAAGAATGGAGAGATCCCTATCTTCAAGATGGCTTAGGTGGCGAAAGCAGATATTCTCTCCGACATATGCGCACACTCCAGCCCGTGGTATGAAGGAGTGTTCCAATTTATACCCCAGGTAGGTAAGGTGGGAAGTGACAATCGGAGATGATATCTGCGTTTCGGTCAGAGACAAGAGAGCCGACTTCGCCGTTTCAAGGTGGTGGTGAACGGCATTCAGGTTCGAAAGTAATCCCCTGATGTTACAAAAGTCCACAGAGACTGTTTGGGGTTTCTTCGGATTCTTGCTTCGCTTGCCTTTTGCTGTAGTCTTGAGTACAGCATCCCCCCG
>LUGF01005910.1:38927-59275 GCA_001625245.1 Calycopis cecrops
TGGGACCAGCCAATGCCGGAGGTCCTCCATCCGTCCCTCTGAATCAACAGAAGGCGGCGTGGATATCGACGACCGGCGTGGTGTGCTCCGTTGGAGCATTGGGACCAGGGGTTAGGATGGGAACATGACCCCATGGCACGGTTCCAACGTGGAGTTAGGGACTGTTCAAAGGCAGCCGGACAGTCCCTAAGGAGGAGGAGTCTGGCCTTTTCACCGAGGCCAGCCTGTCGCTGGAGGCGCCCTGTTGCTTTCAGATCCGGGGCACTCCAATCATAGCGGCTGAAGGCACCCGCAGGAGTTTAGTCGGTAGGGGCAACCCAGTTGTCGAGCCCTACACTGTACCCGGTTGAGCCACCCAGGCTCCTGGGAAGCGTGCATAAAGGCATTCCCCTGCGTCAACAAAAAAAAAAAAGGTAGTGTACCTAGCGCGTTTTTTTAATGTGGTTTCCACGGCAGGCATATTCCACGGTCTCTTCTAGTATATGGTTTTTACGTTCAGGATAATCCAATAAACTCGAATTTGCAAAAATTTCCGACGGTTGTTGACCTTTGCCGGGTTTAAAAAAAAACATCTTTTTCAATTGGAGTTCCAGCAGTAAGTAATACCAATAGATCAACATCTTCACCAACAACAACATTCATATCATTTGTATTGAATTGATTTATTGCAGTTTCTATAATGAGTACATCAGCATCTTTGTCAACTTGCTTGACAGGCAAGCAACACAACAGCTTGCTTCAGTGGTTAATTTTTCTATCAGCATTGTAATTAACCGAGACTTATTAAGAATGTTAGACAAAAAATGGTTTTATTTATTTATTTATTTATTTATTGGTAATCCAACAGCTTTACACATAATCTTATTCTAAATTACATAAATCATGGATACAATAGGCCAATATAGGATTACAACTTAAAATCAGTTAAAAAATGAAAAAGAAAACAGTGGTTAGTTGAAACTTTCATAAAATGATCAAAGATAATATCAGAAGACGGCGACGTTGTTCCGCAAGCCTTAATATTTTTTGTACAATCTGTATAGAGCCATCAAATACGACAGTTACTTTTTCTCCAAAATGTCTGCGTATATTCTGGACCACACCACAAACCACACGATGCAATAAATATCCTCTATCATATATATAAAACATTTAAGTTGTCAAGATCAATATCTACTTCCTAAAACAATCACAAATAGCATTTTAGTGATTTTCGCCTTCCAACCTCATCAAATAAGGATAACCGATATGGAGCCAATCGTATTCAAAATATTTTTCAATTTGATTGTGAAATACTGTAGTTATACTCTTATGTTGAAATAATAAGACATAAGTAGGTACTGTATCAACATTTGTACAAAACGTTATTGGCATCTCTAAAATATCATCATGTGACATTATATCATTATTTTTGTTATCTTTTGATTAAAAAAAAATATTTTCAATGAATACAGCATCCCAGGCTTTAATGCATGTAGTTGGACATTCAGGGTCTATTAGCCTATAGCCCTTACTTTCTTCGCTGTACCCCACGAAAATAAACTGTTTGTTTTTAGCATCCAGTTTCTTTCTGTATGGCACTAGTACATATTCTAAACACCCAGAGATTCTGAGATGACTAATATCTACCTTTTTGTCGTTCCCTTTCTCTTCTGGTGTGACACCCATAACAGCGTTAGTCGGTGATCTGTTTTTTATGTACACCGCTGGCGCTGTCTTAACAGCTTCCGCCCAAACTTAATTAAACAAGCCAGCATCTCGACCAGTTTTCTTTTCTTGGCTTGATTTTTCTGCGTTGGGGGATCGTTATTACGTAATTACTTCAGATTTTGCAAAAAAGTGTCAGAAATCAAATTGAGGTCTACAATTCTGTCTTGTCTTGGAACCCTTGATCATATTACTGCTCAAGGGTTTCTGTACGTTTTGAGGATATATGCCTGTTTTCCTAAACCCGTTTATGAAATTACTTTGAGTCTCATTCATGTTTTGGAGTGCCGTTTTTAGTAGTTTTAGTAGGTAGGTAGGTTGTAGGTAAACAGATAAAGCTAATATTGTTGGCCTGGCACGCTGCTAACACATCTTTGTTTATATGCGAGGACAAGTTATCACCAATTACCATTGCGGCCATCTTTTTTTTAATAATGGTAGTAAATGACGTTTGAACCAGTCCTCAAACGTGGCACTATCGATCCAACCGCATTTAGTTCGGTTATCGCTGGTTCTTTTGGCCGATTTTCTGTCCAAATCGACCATAAATGCTCTGCTTTAAAAATAACATATGGTGGAACTGTTTCCGATGCGGCATTCCCACAAAACATGACTGTAAAACCTGTAGTAGTGTAGTAGTTGTAGAATTAACTATACTTTCAGGGTATTTCGTGCCACGTCTACAAATTACTTTCTACTTAATTACTTCCCAGTAGATATATAACAGTATATGACTGTTAATAGTAACAGTGTATAACAATTGTATAAAATATAATGTAAAGTTTTGTTTCAGCTTGTTGGACGATTATATGACGGGTATAGAAGGCGTGCGAGAGTTTCTGGCCAAGCGCTCGTCGCCGAACAAGAGGCTTTTCATAGGGGAGCTGACTGCGGGCTCTGAGGTCGGTACTTGTGCAATTCAGCAACGACTATAGCTGTTATTTTTTAAAGTTTAAGGAGGCGAAAGTGCTGTCGGAGCCTTTTGATGATTAACAACGCCAACCAAAATGTGCTTATTGTCTGTGTCGTCGTGTCGTCCTTTGCGATTGGTCGCCGGAAAGGTAACGCGAGACGCGTCATTTTGCGCGATGTTTTCTGAGTTTTTCCCAGTCGTGGTATACTCGTAATTGGACTGCAATGCTTCATGGCACTAATTCCTATTTAATGTTTGCGGATTTGCTGATAAATAAGACCAACTCTCACAAAATCGAAGAAAAGTAATACCTCCTTGTTGCAGGTTACTATAGGTTATCTGGTATGTATTACTCGTAAGTCTGGAGGTTATATGATTTACATATATAATAGGGCTTTTATTATTATATTTTAAGTTTCAATCTATCTCTGAGTGCTTCACGCTAGATGCGACTTTCTATTTCTATCAACTGCCTCCATCTAGATATCTAGCTGGACAATCCGTAGACATTTTAATTTCAGACCACACCCTTCTGGTACGTTTCCTAACCCCCACTTTTGGGTAGGTAGGTAACCAATTTTTAAAAGCCTCATATTTAAAAAAAATAAAAAGATTTAACATTATACAAATTTACATTTGAATTCTTGGCTTTTAATAAGTACTTATTACAAGATTAGGTCTTTAAACGGATATTTGAATTAAACTCCAATGTTAGTTTTTATTGTGTGTATTTGTAGAATAAATAGTAACACTAGTCGCAAAATTTCTTAACAATAATAATAATAATTTAGTCCAAACAAACAGCAACAATGAAGGCCTCATTTGAGATACAAATATATCACCCCGTGCAAATAACAATAAAAATGGATTCATTTATTCCAGTCGCTATGATAGTGACTTAGTCGTAGATTTAGAATTGTACTCACTACGTGAAAGCACAAAGCGCGGGACCTAGACATTCAAATTAAGTTCCAATCATCGGAAAAGAAAAGAGACAGTAGATGAAGTACATATTATGAGACAATTATTTTAGCGAGTAAGAGGCCATAGCGACCCGATTACATAATAATGACAAAGTCAAATATGTGTTTTTGTCGTAGACAGAGTAAAGAAGTTTTTGTAGTAATTTTGACATTTGTCAAATTTTCTTTTTGTCTCGCCTCTGTTCTGACATTGTGTATATCTTGTACATTCTAAATCTATGGTAGTGACTAATAAAAATGTCAGGTCCGGCCAATCAACATATTTCGTGTGCACGATTGTTGCTTATGCTTTGTCAAACCCTTAGACATAAAAAAATCAACATTCACCAAAACTAAATTTTTTGTTTACGCACTTCCAAACCATTTGTTTATGTACAGCGAAAACTAACGTCACCGAAGGCTATATTTAATGGCCGCCAGGAGTCCAGGCTAAACTCTACTATACCCGGAATTTTAATTCGATTCCAGATTTGACAATTTCAATGTTGTAACGTTATGACAAGAACTAAATAGTGACGTTGCGAAATTATTCGATACGGAAATGAAATATTTCCGAATCGATTCCTTTTGTTTATAGTAGTATCAACTACTACTTCAATCGAAACTAAGTACATCAAAAAATTAAATATTTTTGAACGGATGATTTAGTTATGACGATTAATTAAGTATCTGAGAGTTTCCTTTAATAATAATATGTGATAATGAAGGAACATGAGAAATAAAACAAATGGTTGTAATATCGGCCGCCAATTGCACAGAAGTTTCATTTTTCACGTACTTGTAGACGTTGCGATCATTACTTTTTCAGTAACTGTTAAAGCTTTTCGTGGACATTTTTCTTGGGGACAGCAACATGTCCGCGTCTTTTTGTACTTGGCTGAGGATCAATTTTGAAAAAAGAAACACTCAAAGTTCATAAAACGTAACAACAAACACGACGTAAATAAACTTTAACAAAAACTCAACAAAATAACAAAATATCGCAATTAAACAAGATATTCGTGCAGTCAGACTGGAAGAATGAAGCCGAATGGCAAGATAAACAAAATGGCTTTTTTTTTGCGTTTTTATGACCTGGTAACCAAGACCTTAGAGTCAAGAAAGAAAATGACGGTAGCTGTCCGATCTCGCGTGTATTGCCAAGACAGAAAACTATCTATCTAGGCTCTTTTATTATAAGTTTTGTTTTTTAATATAAATAACAAAATAATATAAAAAACAAAAATATTAACTTTTAATAAAATAAAGCACGTCTTGTTATTAATTAATAATGATTATTATGAATTATTATGTATTTTATCTACACTAATGTTGTAACATTCTACTTATGTTTTCAACGCTTGACTTATAATAACTACTGTTATAGCTCAGACAACAAAAAACTCAATTTAAGCAATTTGACATGATGTTATAATATCCAAATCGATATCGTAAAATCTCATTATAACACTGTGTGAGAGCGAGAGAGAGAGAGAGAGTGGTGAGAGAGCCTTATTTCAAAATCCTAACAGCGCGCGTTCGCTCCTGATTGGCCCTGCGCGCGCTGCAGCTGCGCTCTCATTGGTTCAATGCCAGCTTGCGTAGGATTTGCGAGAAAGAGACAAAGCTCTACAAAAAAATGAAAGCAAAAATGAACGCCACAGACAACGAATAATCTACTGTTTAGTAGAAATTTAAAAGAAAAGTCATGTGATTTTTTCTCATTATATTTCAACATTGAAGCTAGTATTTTAACATTTAATTATAAAAAGTATATACTTACGCGCCGCAATTTTTGCAATCAAATTAAAGTATTTAATAAAAATATTTATCTTCAAAGAACATTACATTTGAAATCGTCGGTCAAGCAGTCGTCGCCTCGTCGGTCAAACAGTCGTCGGTCCAACAACGAATGGGGCAATACGCGTGAATTTAATGTTTCGCAGTGTTTGATTAATTGATTAATTGCATTAGTGAAGATAAAGTAGTGTATGCAACTGCATATAACACGGGTATTAAAACACTCGTGAGGTACTATTTTGAAACTCGCCTTCGCTCGTTTCAAAAACTCACACTCGTGTTTTAATACCCTTCGTTATACGACAGTTGCATAAACTACTATATTTCAATAAAAATCAATCATTTATTCTTTATTTGGCACACCGACATTATAATTATATAATTACATAAATATTAAATCGCGATTGTTTATCGATTGTTGTGTTCATCACTGTTATGTTATATGTGGTATCATTATTTTATAAAATGACAGTAGCTATTGTCAAAAGTGGAATCGAATTAAAATTCCGAGTATAGGTTTTTTATTTTGTAAAGGCAAGCCAACCATTTACACCCTATAAAAACGAGAAGTGACTAAGTACTAACCTCGTGCCATGTGTTCTACTTCCAGCTATACAATCCCAAGATGGACCATCTGACTTGTTTCCTGCCAGGGACCCTGGCACTGGGTCATGCCAACGGCCTGCCAGACTGGCACATGACAATGGCAGAGGAACTGCTGTACACCTGCTATCTGACATACGCCGCACACCCCACGTTCTTAGCGCCGGAGATTACACATTTCAATCTGGTTCGTATATCCAACTACTACTACTACTAATATTATAAATACGAAAGTGTGTTTGTTTGTCCTTCTTTCACATCAAATCGTATTAACGGATCGATGTGATATTTAGTATGGAGATAGTTGAAGGAGTGAAGAATGCTTGAAGAAATCGGCTTGAAATATGTACGAATAATATTTTTATTGTTCCACGCAAGCGAAGCTGCGGGTAACAGCTAGTTTGCTGTAAGAAAGTTTAATGGAACGGAATGGAACGAAAGAGGTAGTGCCGTGCCATAGTGCTGCATGCAGCCGAATTGGTACGGCACGGCCTGGGGGTACCTCTCGCTTACAAGATATCGGCGTTAAATGACGGCTGAGCTGTCGCGTTTCGAGTGGTGTGTAGGTAGCCTGTGGCGTGGTAGTAGTCTGTACTCTGTGGGCGTCGGTAGTTATGAAGATGAATTATGAAGACCGATTCCTCGTTTGCCCTCTTATACTATAAAAAAGGACACGAGGAAGGCTTTTGTTGATAAAGAGAGTGACCAAATTTTCAGATTCGGTTCAGAATCGATAATACATTCAATTTATGAAATAAAGAAATATTTATCCTTGGCAAAAGTGAGTGAAAAAGAGAGTGGCCAAATTTTCATATTCGGTTCAGAATCGATAATACATTAGACTGACTTTTTCTTACGGATATTATGTTCTTTGCGATTCTTTTGCTTTGTCTTAATGTTCTGTATATTATGATATATTTTATATCCTGCTAAATAACTTTTGTGTGTGAAATGGGCTTCTGAAATTAGTATATCATCTATGTGGTGTTTTCAAGAATATATTTAACCATTTCGATATTGAGCCATTAGTGGTGAAATTTTTGTAACGAGATCAATTAGCAGTCAGCGGTAAGAGCTCATGATTTACATTGGTTCATCAGGGCAACAAATGTTTCTGCAATGGTTTTAAGTTCATTATTTTTATTATCTATATTATCTTAAGTCCTTTCTGTGTATTGTTTCTACAAGTTAGCGTAGCGCCACTTTCTTGTTCTACGTATGATATTGCACACGCGAAGTTTTAATGTGTTATCCCCGTCCTAACTCCGCTAGATTTCACTAAGAAAAATCTCAACACATTTTCTGGTATTATTTCAGATAAGCACAACAGATGACATGTACACGAAGGCTGCGGACGCGCACAGTCTGTTGCGTCCCGAGTTCGTGGAGAGTCTGTGGTACATGTACCAGATTACTGGCAATAGCACGTACCAGGACTGGGGGTGGCAGATATACCAGGTCAGTGCGGGGAATATATACTGCATGTTTGCATGCGGCCGAATTGGGCCGACACGATCAGGGAGGTACCTCTCGTTTCCACGAGACTGGCGTAACGTTTCAGCTGTGCTCTCGCGTTTTGTGCAGTGTTGAAGTAGCCGGTGGCCCATGGAGGTGGGAGGAGAAAAAAGGGTAGCGCATCTGTATAGCCTCTCTCTATATATATCTATCTGTATATCTCTTTTTTGCTCTCATTTACACGATACTGTCGTAAAGTAACAACTGTCGCGTTTATGACAAAAGGATAAAGCAGCTGCATAACCTCTATGCGGGATGTCTATGGACGTTGGTAGTCACGAAAATGGCTCCGACTGCTTGCACGCCCTCCTATAATACTATACCATTAAAAAAATGTCTTAGCGTCGAAATTTGATGAAATAATAATTTGTCAGTGTAACTTACAGGGCTACGAGAAGTACGCCAAAGTGCCGAACGGATATACGTCACTAGCGAACGTGAAGTCGGAGACTCCGGTGCAGCGAGATATGATGGAATCCTTCTTCCTCTCGGAAACACTCAAGTATTTATACCTGCTGTTCAGCGATGACAGGTTTATCATCGATCTGAACAAGTACGTCATCAACTCTGAGGCGCATCCCTTGCCGATACATAAAAACTAGTTTGCCAAATAGAGAAAGAGAAGGACATCTCCCCTCTCTATCTCCCTCTCTCTAATAAAAGCGGGTGTTCTCTCTTTTGAGGGTCGACTTTCTCGTTTTCAAAAGGGGGCGAACATTCTCCTTTAAAAAATGAGGTGGAAATTATCCTGTGTCAAAAAAAAGGGGGTTGTGACAATGTGTATTACGAATGTCATTACAATGGCTAATTCTACTTTGGCGGATTTTATCGCTGTTTATTTCATTGAATTTTAATCTCATAATGTTATATATATATAGTTTTGAAATGTTATGTATAAAATTATGTATAGTTTATACACGCTTTTACTTTATGTCAAAACAAAATGTCTCTTGTTTCGTGCAATGTAAATTGCAAAGCGTGGTTTGTGTACTACAGGTTACACACTTTGCAATTTACATTGCACAAAACGAGACATTTTGTTTTGACACAAAGCAAAAGCGTGTATAAACTTATTGTAATAGTACAGAATATAGATTTTCTATTCTGTTCATTTCTATTAATAATAAAACTATTTGTTTGTATGATATACTAAGACTTGATCACTAGTTTACTGATCTAGTAATAGTACCAGTAGTAGTAATAGGTAGAGCGACAGAACACACGATATTTTTAGACGCTCTAGAAGCTGAATGCAGCGACTAGGCGCGGGGAGCGCACACCTCAAGACGCCAGGCGCTGCGAATTAGACGCTAATGTATGTCAATTAATTTCAATGAATGTCTCATTGCTCTCGCGAGATCGCGATACTGTCGCACGACTCTACTGCGACCGGTCGCAAAGTAATGCGACTGCACGATTCAGTCGCAAAGTCGCCCGTCGCCGCGTCTGGAAGTCGTGTGTGCGCTGTGCCTCTTAGACCCCGTCCAGATTGAGCGAATTACGCGCGTATTAGGCCTGATTACAAACAATTTAACGAGGTGGTCGGGGTTCAAGGCCCTCACGAGTCGTGTTTCTTTTTTTATGTCTTTCTTTTTTTACATTATTATGTTGCACATTAAATATAATAAAAAAGTACTGAACTATATTTATTACTATTTACTAACTACGTGTGCGAAATTTTGAGGGACTTGAAACCCGACCACCTCGTTAAATTGTTTGTAGTCAGACCTAATACGCGCGTAATTCGCTCAATCTGGACGGGGTCTTAGCTATCAAGTTGAATATAAATAATCAATTGTCGACATAAATAATCAAATAAACCGCGATATTCCGTGAAGTAGTTAAATAGTAAAATATTTTTTTTATTTTAACAACTTACAAACTAGAATGAATATAAAATTAAAATCTCAATTTTAGAGTCATTCTTGAGCTATGATAGATATGATAGACGAACTTGAAATTATATGTAAATAATGTTCATCACATCTAGGCTACAGTTTAGGAATTAACTAAGAGCTAATATAGATGAAAAGCCCTACTAAATAACATCTAGTACGTCAATACATTTAGACACAAAGTCATAGGTAACATAAAGCAATATAACAGTACTAATGAACGACAATACATAAATAAGTACAATATATATTAGAAATCGCACTACATATTTAGTAAAGATATACTTTTCTAAGGACTTTAGCATAGGGTTGCCATGACAGAAAAAACATCACAAATTTTATAAGACTTTAAAAGGCTTCACATCTATGTTTTTTTTTAAGGAACCTTAAAATAATGCCAGTCACAGTATAAGATAGACAATAAAATCAGGTGTAGGTACCGAAAAGCAACAACAGTGACGTTGACAATAGACATTGGATTAGATGACGTTTGAATATATCTCATCATCGAAAAGTCATCTCCACACATATAACGAATGTAGGGAGTTCGTTGTGTTACTGTTATGTATTACTAGCGCGCGCTCCGCGAATTCCAATACAACCGCGTATGTTCCGATCTCGTGGAAAAATCGGGATGACAAATAGATGTTGGCCGATTCTCAGACCTACCTATGTAACAGTCACACAAAATTTCATGACAAAGTATGGAAACTAACAGTGTGACACGAGAATTGTACATCTAAAGATATAAAAAAGTCTTTTCAACGACATTTATTTTTACCATGACAGAATTACCTCAGAAGCCACGCCTCTTTACATGCTTGTATATGAATTACATGTAAAATGCGTATCATACAAACATAATTTACACGTCTTACAATATATACACTTTTTATATTTATTGGATTCCAAGTAAGGAAATTTGCCAACATCACATCAGTACTTTTACAATACACTGTTTATTTATTTATTATAAACGGACACTTGCGGTACACACATTGATACATAATAAAATATACAGTATTACTTAAATTCTATACTGATGTGTGCGCCTTTATAGGTGACACAACTCGCACCAGTTAGTTTTTAATAAAACATTAACAAACAATAATCATTAACAAATAATAACTATTTAAATAAATTAAACTAAATTAAATGTAAAAGTTATGAATAAAAACGTTACGACAACGTCATCTCACATTATGTCAGAACTCATGATTTAAACTACCAAATGATAACATCTCATAAAAGATTTCTTATTATTATATATATCTTAAGTGTATTATTTTTATAAAAGAACCCATAAGCAATGTGTATTTTTAGGCATATGCAAATTTATACGTAGGTATAATTCTGAATTCTGACGTTTGTAGATTTATTGCAATAATGATCATCACATTTTAAATTATTCCATTAACAAGCACCGCTTTTAGGCGCTTGTTATAATATTACTCAAAGCACTTTACATGTGATAAGAATCCATTACAATTTAGATCATAACGTACCTAAGTAAGACAACTATTATCACACACATCACTTTTACTGTACACATTACACACGTACACGACAACTACAGACACACAAACGTGGAAACACACATACACATGCACATTGCATATACACACTCGCATACACAAATGCTTCTACTTATTTGTGTCCATTTTGTTGTGGAAGCAGCACTTTACAATTTTTAAGAATTATAATATGTACCTTGTAAGCGCGTGCGCCCAGCTATTTTTTTATTATTTGTTTTCAATATTAATTTTATAAATAATATTGGACTGATAAACAATTGAGGTATCTGTGTAACAAAAAAAAATTATAACTAGATAACGGCAGTTTAAACTTTAAACACATCTTTGAGTCACTCGTGTCATTGTGTCTTCCAGATACACAAAGACAAACACACGTTTATATATATATTTTTCTTTTATTATCTCTATTTTTAAAGGGTTTTGCCGTGGGTATATCACACATCAAACATCACGAATGTTATCACAGTTGCAATACTTTTTATGCTAATTTGGCATTTTTAGTCTACAATTATTGTTTTAAGAACTTAAGTTACTTGTCTTTCATATTTAATAGAAATTATTATATACTTAATATTTTCATATTAAATTCCTAAAAATTGACTTAGCATCTTTTGATTGAAATTTACAAATTAACATAAATTGTTTCGCTGTTCGTTCTGTGGCATGCGACGAATTCTACTTTTCACGAATTTTATCCAAAACACGGGGCCATCTTGACCTTGTTAGTGCAGAAGTGCCAGTAACTGTTTTTGATTCTCTAACTAGCACATTGTCGCTTAATGATCTATCCTTGCTAAAAATTAGGCAATCTTTTTTTTCCACATTCTAACTCTTGACAATGGTTGGCAAATCCTTGCAAGTTACTGAGCTGACTGTCCTTTCGTTTCCGGATCTTTACAGAAAATCTAGTATTCATCACTCGTGAGTGTATCGAACTCAGCAATTGAGTCTCACCTTCGAACTTTTGAAAAAGGAATGACATAGATATTTCCAAAGAATTCCATTTAGATTTTTTAAATTATTTTTTTATTTTTAAAGTGGCCAGTTACAATTTTTTTAATTCAAACCTGTATACAACTCTTGATGCTTCTGTAGGTTATGTAATATGAATAATGCCGGTTGTTGTTGTATGATTTATATGGTTGATGACAATGTCATTTTTTTATAAATACAGCCATTTTAAAACAGTGAATAGATTTTTTTATAATCTTCGTCTAATTATTGCTTCCATAAACATTTTAGAACAAGAACAGAAATGGAGAACAGAAATATACTAGATATTAGGATTCTGTATAGGTATTGTAGATTTGTATGCAATTGAAAATATATATTTAATATAAAAGGACACGATGGAGTTGACGATATCAACTACATACTAATATTTCGAGTTTCATAGATAGTACGTAAATGCGTAGGCCATCCTATAATCATTCATTATTTAAAATATAATTATAGCAATGGTTGGCTTTTTTATGTTAAAAGCTTGCAATATATGGTAGGGCACATTCTGCCTCAACACACTTGTAAAACATTAAAATTTGAACATAATACAATATCCCATGCACAAAAACATTTGTACAATTCAAAGAAATATAAAAAATAATCGTACGTATTAAGTACGAGGTATTATCATTGACAATTATGCTGTTAATGCGAGTAAATACAGGGTGAAGTTACAAGCTATAGCTTAAAATAACATTACATTTATATATTAAGCTAGTTTAATTACAATTAATAAATGTTTGTATATATTTATTTATTATAAAATAATGTACGAGTAACCGCTAAGTAACTTAGCATATATCTCAGTTATTATATTGTTCTAATAAAAAAACAAGAAAAGTAAATAATTTATTTAAGAAGTTTCTTTTAGGGATATATTATGTTATTTTCATACATATACATAGTATTAATAAGTCCTGTTATGCGTGGATATCCTCGGAATCAGACAATGAAAGGTCTAAATCAGACTGTTTTATACGATATTATGTAGATAAATTGTAGTACACTGCCAAAAATCTGTTATACATGTAATTTCTTGTGAAATTTACATTACCGATAAGGTCGACAGCACACATGATATTTTTACCAGAGGCGATCGGCGATTTTGCGACTGTTTCGATGCTGCGTCACGATTTAGCGACACTGTCAGTCGCGGTGTCGGAACCGCGCGATTTCGCGACTGCTCCGATGCTCGATACGCAACACCCGCAGTCGCTTTGCGACTAAATCGCCGCGGTCCGCGTTTTTAAGTCTGCGTCTCGTCGCTGCATTCAGCTTCTAAAAAGCGTATAAATCGCCGATCGCCCCTGTTAAAAGTAGCATGTGTGCAGTGGGTCTAACATGTGCTGTACATAAGTGTTTTTTACACAATATATTAACGTCAGTATGGAATCATGTAATAAGCATCTTGATTATACATCACACAATGTATGTAGGCATTTATTTAAGTCTGTATGTACTGTACTGTCCGACCTCTATTTATGCTTAGCTTAAAATGAGCCATTGCAATCTTCTATTAACTTCCCCTTTGCTTGGATATAATTAATTTTCGCTTCTAATTTATTAGGTATTCATCAATAAAGTTTTATTATTTATTTAATATTTTATTTATAATCTATATAATAATAATTTTAGACCTTGTCATACTTCTAAAGCAATATTTTTATTAGTTTATTTAGTATTATGTAAGTAATTAGTAAAGTAATTAGTATTTAGTATATTTATATAATATATTGTGCAATTAATAAAACCAATCCTAATAAGTAATAATGTACAAGGTTTATATTATATTATACCTTTATGTAATAGGAAATATTTGTGGCATGTAAATTTTTTTTTACAATTTTTATTAAACATTAGGCTAATTTCAATAAATGTGTGAAATATATTATTATTGTATACTTTTTGTATTTTTGCAAGATTTTGCATTGTTTATACTCGATATAATGATTAAAAATCACAAGTTGTATTAATGTATATTATTGTGCTGTATTTATGTATACACGAAGAAATCGTCGTAAATATCAACTATGAACATGATATATTAAAAGTTATAGCATCACTAATGATTATATACCAAAGTTGACATTGTCAAAGTGTATTTGAAGCTTGTTTTTTTCTGACACGCAAAGAAGCGTCATTAGCGTGTCTAACTCAAACATGATATTGTAGAATGTTAAACTGATTTAGCCTACTTCTAAAAGAAAGAGGTTACATTGTATAAATTCAACTAGGTATATCATTATTTTTAACAACTATGCAATTGTGAGTAGACTTCCTAACCATTATTTATGTAAATCGAAAAAATAATGATTTCAATATTAATACTTCTCTAATATTAGAAATTAACTAAATTGAATTGTTAAATTATATCCTTTGGCCGCAACGGGTCACAAATGATAACGTAATCGCATAATATACATACAAAGAACCTCCTACTTTTTTGAAGTCAAGTAACAAAGTATTTATATAATAATTATAGGCTAACATTTTTTCTTTCTGTAAATAATGATTAATATATTCGTTGTGTAGGTAGTCAATTTGTTTATATCCTATTTCTTGAATATATTTTTCTATTTTCTGTTAATTTAATGTAGTCTTCCTCAAGTCGATGTCCCAATGCTGGGGAACTAATTTTTGAATGTATGTAGTAGAAATCGATTATTACAAATGTAATAGAACATATTGCTCGTATATAAAGGGTCGTTGAATATTACGTAAGCACTGAAGGAGGGTGGGCGGGTAGTTTGCTTATTTCTTTGCAAGTTCAATTAATATTTACACTGATTTTTGCTGACAAGGGGGGTGGGGGGTTAGAAATTACAAAAAAATCTGCTTACGTAATACTTGAATGATCCCTAATAGCAAAAATGGCGCAATATGATATATAAAGATTTATTGATTTTTTTTTAGTTTATTGGGTTATATGAAATTGCTGCAATATCAGGCTCCTGGTAACATGGATTGGATTTGTAAAATAGAAGTGTATTGTATATTATTGTTGGCGTCCAGTTATATTTGGTTGTAATTTAAGTAAGCAGAGCCTGGTGGGGCTGTAGTATAATGAAGGGTCGGACTGTGGCCGTATTGTTGTCATGTGTATATGTTGAGTCAATGAGTTATGTAAACGAGTTTAGAATAGTCGTATTTTTATTTCACTGTTAAATGGGACTAATACAATGTTATTTCCTAAGCTTCTTTCATCACATGTATTTTCACGGGACTAATGGGTAAACGACAAAGTCAAATCAGCAACACATTTGTTTTGTGTACATAGTTGCTGTTTTGATTTTTTCAAATAAAAAAATATCTACACAAAAGAAAGTCAATTATTGGTTGATTATGTGATTAAATTAATATTGTTTTTAAAT
Source organism: Calycopis cecrops (assembly GCA_001625245.1). NCBI lineage: Eukaryota > Metazoa > Arthropoda > Insecta > Lepidoptera > Lycaenidae > Calycopis > Calycopis cecrops. The sequence goes on from LUGF01005910.1 coordinate 54,231, forward strand.
ACGTGATAACGTCTTAGAAATAAAAGAACACCGGCTGCATGCACAAAAAGCACGACGTTGTCACGTTCCGCCGAGCGTGTGAGCGAGACAGCAGAACAAGCGATACGGAGGAACGAGCAGCCTAAGTGCTTGGTTTGTCCTCATCATATTAAACAATATAATAATAATTCGGTGATAATAATTCAATAGTTTTAATTTATTGCATTTTTAAATTTATAAAAATATGCAATGTTCCCTAAATGATAACGTTATATAAACCTATTTTACCACCATGTTATTTTTCTATTGTAACTAAGTGCAATCTTTTTATTTTCTTTATATTAGATTAGAATTTATTTTTGGGTTTGAGATAAAGAAATGCCTTTAAAAGCATTTAATACCAAAAAAATATTTTTTATTATTGTAATTTAATCTTGAAATTGTGCTTTTATTGTTCTTATTCAATCATTTTATTTTTAATTATTAGTTACCAAATTACTAGTTCCTCTAACTTTTCACCCGGTATATTAAATTGAAATATATATTGCATGGGTGTTGTAATACTATATTATAGATGTTGTATAACAATGTATGTACTTAAGGTGAGATTAAATGTCGGTGTCTATATGTGGATTCTAATACAATTACAATATATTATATACATTTTGCGTCTTTTTTTCTCGTATCTACGTCCCCATATATATTTTTATGTAATGAAATAATCAAAATCTTTACCTGCCACTCTGGACATACATTGTAATTTTCTTCAAAAGTGGCAAGCATATTTTTCGCTGGTGGGCCGGCTCGACGGAGAGGTACCTCTCGCTTACAAGATACAGGGGTATAGCCGTGCCGCGTTTACTGCGGTTCCGTGTAAGTATCCGGTGGTCCGTGAATGAAGAATGTATGTACTAATACAATGTATTCCTATAGCCGTCGGTTGTCATGAAAGTGACTCCGAGTGCTCGTATGCGCTCACATACTGCAATTGGCGTGTTTCCATTAGCCGGCAACGGCACGGCGACGGAGACGGCGCCGTGGAAGCAAAAATGTATGAACATGTATGGCACGCTTTTCCACTTACCGGCACCGGCGCCGGCACGGCATTGAGTCCTGCCGGCGCCGTCGCCGTCGCCGTGGAACCAAGCTTCCCACCCGGTGCCGGCCCGGCAAAACTGCATGTGTATTGTATATGTATTGCACCGTGTGCGTGTGTGAGTGCGCAGACCGGGCAGAAGGACGCGGGGCGGGGGAGAGTCGTGAGTCGAGACTGGAGACTCGTATTTAGAGATGGGTTAATGACAATAAATTTTGGATTAGGTAATATCAATATATTCGTGTAGCAATATTAGAATACCGTACCGGCAACGGCGCAGTGGAAAAACGAAGCCACGGCGCCGTCGCCGTGCCGGTGCCGGGCCGGCTAATGGAAAAACGCACAATGGCTTGCGCAGACGGGGAATTTTTTGATCGCTAACAACAATCGAGTGACGCAAAAGTACCGCGTACTTTTATGCCCTCATTTGCGTTACTCGATACATAGAAGTCCGCACACAAAAGTCATTCGTCTGCGCTGGCCTTAAGAATGAAAAACTCCAATGTAATAGACCATTTTACAAGAGCCACATTACTTACTTTCTGTAGTAAGATATTATATTCATATGCTGATCACAAATTTTATGCTTATACTTTCTAAGTACAGGCTCCTGATAACTTGGCATCATTAAATTAACCCCTCGGTAAGGAACTCTGCGCCCGAGTCCACTCACATGGACAGGTTCTTTTTGAGATCTTTTTTTCAAATTGGTTTGTTTCGATTCGTTTTTTCATAGAAGCCTTGAGCAGTTGTGTACATTTGATCTGCAGAGGTGGTGCCGTGCTCCCTTTTAATGGTCCACCGGGTATATAAACCACACGAAACGCGACTGAGTAGGCGTCACTTTGGCAGTCGTATTGTGAGCGAGCATGAGCGTGATGCAGCAAGGCAATCAGCAGCAATTACACCACATTCATAGATAACACTTATGTTTAGGGTAAAGTGGTTTCAACTGTAAAATATATCTATGAGATTCCCGTTGAATGAAAATTAACAGAGAGGAATGTATCCGTATATGCTCTCGTGTGAATGATTATGGGCATTGACAGACGCCATAGGCTTCACACTACTCGAGCTCATTTACTCCTTATGCTGCAAAAATTCTTCATAAAAAAACAATAAGTAATTTTTAAATAAATTTATTTGATGTGTATATTCTTAAAAATATACATAGCTAGTCACAATCATTACGCTAGCAGACTCCGCAGTGGACGGACACAACTTAGTTGAATGAGTTTACAAATAGGTACTTAAAACTATTGAGAGGGTGAAGACACACCATTACAACTATGTAAATATAACATATTAAAAATATGTAGCTGTTGTGCTACGATTGAATACTTCTCTATGTGGCTCAACAAAATATGTATTGTACGCTACTGTTATCACATGCAAGTAACATTAATGGGCATTAAACTTAGATGGAACTATTGAGATTCTTCAATGATAACATTTACATAAACTAGAGCACAACCAACAGAAACTTCCATTAAGTGACATTTAGATTCTTAAATTACATCAAATACTCAAGATTTGGTCTAACATAGCTGCACTTGCACTGCAGAGCTCATTCGCTTCCTTATGTTTTAGAAATGCTTCATAAGAACAGGATATGCATGTTTGTGAACAGCATATAGTCTCAAGTCATGATGTACGTAGCACCAGATCTATCTCGTGTACTCCTGGTATGAATATCACTAATTGGGAAACACTGACCTAGAGAATGCTATTAGACAGTCTCAACATCAACATTTAAAATTAATTTGAAGTATCACTAGGCATCCTACATTGCCTTAAGGATAATTGCGCCCTGCTACTCATACTTAGCTACCTTATTTGATACATTATCAAAATAGTATATCCGTCCTATATCACATAATGTGGTTGAGTGAGGAATGTCATTAAACTTGAGCAGAGAACTTGGAAATAAAAAATTTGGCACAAAACACAAACTAGAATAAAGTTAATCGAAATTCCACTAAGTCTATTTTAATTTTGGTATTAAAACTGTTTAAAACTTCTAACCCAAATTTTCAATCAAAATCAATATTGTTTTCTATAAATTATAATGTTAAAAATACTTATAGTAAATAAAATTTCATAATGTACTAATAAAAATGTTTGTAAATCCATACAAAATACTGGGATGTTTTAGACTAAAAATTAATTGAGATTTAATAATGCTAACAAGAAGACATGCTAACTGGTTAAAAATTACAAGAAGCATTTAAATAATAATATTTATAAAAGTATCTCACGTTTTAGCCTCGAAACAATAGAAGCATAAAGATTCAAATTGTTTGCTAAAATTTAATAAAGTACTAAATCATTTTATAAAAGTAGAACATGGGATTTTTTATACATGTGTCACTATAATGAAATTTGGTATGTTTTAAAGATTCACATATGATATTTTATATATGTATATATCATTGAAATGCAATTTTGTGTTTAAAATATTGTCTCATATGATATGTACAATGTCACAATTAAGGCCTCCTCACAATATAATTAATCCATTCTTTTAACTTCATGGCAAGTAAATATACATAGGAACTTTATCTAACCTAGGTTTATATTTTTAATGTCAACAGTATTCTATTACAATCACTTAGTCACATGTAAAATCCAATGTAACACTAACATACATTACACAATTACCAAGCAAATTAGATAGTCTATTGGAATGCGACTCCCAACGAAATTTAGCTGACATCATAGTATAATTGGAGAATATTCAGTACGTGACGAGCACCTAAATAATGTCAAATCATCAGTCTAGATGCTGGTTTGCTTGTATGCATCTAGTAGAGGCACTATGAGCTTAAATAATGGCACCTTACATTAAAACACAGTCGCAACACTGTAAAGTGTAGTAAAGGCATTTTATACCACAGCTTTCCTCTTCTTCCACTGAAGGGACCGGTCTCTTATATGCAGGTGTAGATCTTAAGAATACACTGTCAACATTATCTTTTCCTTTCTCCTTATTATTATCTGGTGCACTACTTATTACCTTTTCATTACTTTCAAGATAATCATTACTGACCTTGTCTACATCCGATAATGCATCCTGAAACATTTTAGATAAATTACTAAAAATTAGTATACAAATATGAATATAAATAAAGATTATAAAAAATAATAAAGATTATAATTATTCTACATAACATCTACAGTGTGGGTTCTCTAAACAAGTGGTGCCAACAGGATCCTGATCCTAAGCCTCCGTTGCCTATTTGTTACTATTGCTGATATAACAAGAAATACCATTAACTAAATAAATATCAAATTACATAAGGGTCCCCATACAAAGAACTGTTGACGTTTCCACAGTATCTTTGGAATGACAAATGAAACTTAAAAAAAGTGTGTAATCCTTTAACCACTATAGTAAAATTATAAAAATAAGAGGGTCATTTATCTATATCAAACTATAGCATAATAATTACATATAGAAGGCAGATTATTTGTGCTAATACACAGTAACACATATGGTTATTCAGTTCTAGCAAAAACTATGTAAAGCTAATTAAATAAACTTCTTAGCAGTAGCTCAATAAATTAAGTGGTAATGTATTAGTGTATACCTGTGTGTTACAGCTAAACAAAATAAAAACACCAAGTCATTTTACCTGTAGTAAGGAAGTATACCAACCCTTTAAGTAAACAGTAACCTTCAGTGAATCCTTCAGATTATATATTATTTGTATAATTTTTCTTTTGATAATAATATAATCTTAGTTAAATTGAATTTTCCATATTATTTAATAAAATATTGCATAGTTTTTGTCTACCTGGTATGTCATAATGTAAATTAATTACTGTCACAAGCAACAAACCTTGTCGTCATCCTGATTTTTTATTAAGTCCTCCTGATCTTCAGTTTTTGTTGATTTATCACAATGCAAATCTGATGCAGCCGCGGCTCCGGCGCCAATAACTGCCACGGAGGTACTTGCTTTACTTT